>CM076570.1:1258052255-1258302051 GCA_034641835.2 Pinus albicaulis
ATATACAAAAACTAAAAGACTATTGAGGGTCCTGTCAGGCATTACTGGCCCAGACGGTGTCTACTCAATATTCTTCAGTACAATAATGCAACCGAAAGTAAATTTACCAGGGCCCCTTGGGGCTACGGTCGGAGTCATAATCTTCATTCGTGCTGTCAGATTCTTCTTGCTTTTTATAAAGCCATTCCAAGTACTTTGATTCCCAATCGTATTCATGATGAGGCTGGGCATCTTGATAAATATCAATGTGCACGGGCTCTTTTTCTTGTACCGGATAATCTGTAGCCATTTTTCTTTGTCGACCACCTTTTTCTTCTGTAGCAATGCCTTTTCCTTTGTCAACTGTTGAAGATTCTCCTTTACGTCTCATCGGTAGCTGGCTGCTATCTTTTGTGACGAAGGTACTGCTTTGAGGGAATAAGTATCTGTCTGCTGATTTGGTCCACTTACAGACATAGGCCATCGGATCGACTTCAATATCAAGAAACGAATCTTTTTTAGCTTTTCTGAAATTTACATGTGATTGTACTGCTAACTCGACCCCATCCAAAAGATCTAATTTAAAAATCTGAAACATGGAAACTGACTGTTCTATACAACACTGAACCCAATATTTACAAAGGTGATTCAAACCATAATGTTCTTGCCAGCCAAGCTCAAAACTTACTGCAGACGCAACATGATTGGCTAACAACAAACTTATCAAACAAGCAACATCTGGAACCCAATTACCATGTTTAATGATAATTGTAACTAGAGCCTTTTGGTTGATTATCAATTTTAGAGCACCACATCTTTGCTGACAACATTCCAAAGTTTTAATCATACTGATTTTTTCATGAAGTCTTAAATTTGGAAAATCTTTTAACCATGAGATTAATTTTTTGACTTCGTCTGTATTATCAGCAAGTATAGATTCTTCAGTATTTTCTCGACCATATACTTGTGAGAATGGATTTGGTTCAACTGATTCTCTAAGCTCCATACTATTGTAGCTCCAGGGAGTAGCAAAAGTTCTCAAATACTGCATTGATTTCATTATACACTGAGTACTTCTGATCTGATATTTCTTTTTGCACAAACCTTCTTTAATTTCCCAATCTGCAAAAGGTTCAAAGATTTCATACTGTGGGAAGGTATCAGTGCTGGCATAGTACTCAGTTGAGCTCTGAAGATAAGCTACTTCTAATTCATCAAACATTTCATAAATTTGGAGAGAAGCCAAAAACTTCTGGATCTGCTCATGCATATCTAGTTCCTCCAAATCTAACATCTTAGCAGCAGTATAGACCTTAAGATCAAAATCTACTGCTCCAATTAATTGATAATAATTTAATATCTTCAGAGTATGAATCATTTCTTCAGTATATGTTTTCCTCCAAAAATCACATAATGATTTAAAATAAAGTTTAACCTTCATGTTTGGCAAAGGATAAACTTTTAACAATTCTTCATCTAAACCAAGGTGAATACCAACATTCTTGGATTGCCAAGCTTGACAGCGCTGTATCCATTGGTTTCTTCTTAGTCTCATGCCAACCACTCGCTTGATTTCTTCAGTTATAGGACCTGCAATGTATTCTAGCATATAGAACCTTTTTATGAAAGACTTGTAAGTATCAGGTTCCGGTAAAGCAAAAGGGCTTGATCGATGCATTTTGTTCATGTCCCTTGTAAGCGAGTCTGCCAAATAGTTTGAAATTCCTGGAATCCATACAACATCAAATTCATACATATTAAACCATAGCTGCCAAGTTAAAAGTCTTCCTCTAGCTAATTGCTTTGAGATTTTAGCTGTAAGGAAATGAGTAAAATTCTTTGAATCTGTTCTAATCAAAAACTTGACTGGAGCTAGGTAGAGTTCAAATTTCTGGATCCCATTAAATATAGCAAGGGTTTCTTTTTCTGCTGTAAAATAACCCTTTTGGTGTGGCAGAAATTCTCCAGATGCATAGGCACAAAGTTCTTCTTCTCCATTTTCAAATTTTTCAAATAGAACTGCTGCCCAAAATGAGTCAGATGCATCTGTCTGCAAAATTAGCGGTCCTTCTCCTGGTGGCTTTAACTGTGGTAGTTTCAGGCATTCTTTCTTAAGCAGTTTAACTGCTTCTGTAGCTTCTGGAGACCAACCTCCATGCAGGTGTTGTCTAATAGGAGCTGTCTTCTGTGATAATCTTGGAATGTATTTATGAATATAATTGAGTATTCCAAGAAATCTCTGAATCATTTTAGTATCTTCTAGCTGATCAGGAAATTCTGCTAACTTAGTAAGAACATGTGGTTGCATTTGAATTTTCCCATCAACTATATTGATTCCTAAAAAATCAACACTGCTTTGAAATAATACCATCTTTTTCTCCGATAGAACTATACCATCATATTGTACCTCTTTTAAAAAGATCCTGAGGTGAGTAAGATGGTCTTCAAGGTTGTCACTGAAAATTAACATATCATCAATATAAACACATATGAAGTCATACTTCCCAAAAATATAATCCATTCTTATTTGGAAGAACTCTGGGGCATTTTTCAAACCAAAGGGTACTACTTTCCACTGATAAAATCCAGCAGGGCATGTGAAAGTTGTTTTATGCCTATCTTCTTCTTTAATCTGGATTTGGTAGTATCCGGACTTCATATCAAACTTACTAAAAATTCTGTTGTTCTGAATTTTCTGCATTATTGTTTCTTGTCTAGGCAGAGGATAATTAAAACTTTTGGTTATTGCATTCAACGGCTTATAGTTTATAACCATCCTTGCTTTTCCTCTAATGATCTCAGAATGGTTTCTGACTAAGAAGGCAGAACATGAATAATGAGATTCACTAGGTTCAATTAATTCTAACTGCAGAAGTTCATCAATTTGCTTCTTGATCTCTTTTTCATCAGAAGGAGTACAGGGTATTAATTTACCTTTTACCCCGTTGTCGTGGAGTGTTATAATCTCTTGCTGAGGGCTTTCCACTGACCAAAACTTCTGAGGATTTTCAGAACAGTTCTTGAGTAATTCTTCATAAATTTCTTTTTGTTCTTCTGACCAATCTTCCATATTGATATTTGCTTTCTGTTTGCTCTGACTGGCTTTTTCTTCATATTTCTGCAACACTTCAACCCAGTCGTTTGAGTCTTTGATTGGTCTTTTAGATCCTGCTTTCTTCTGGCTAATCTGTCTTTGAGGTTCAGAATTGGCTAATGTTAGCCTTGGGACAGATATAGCTTTCTTTTTGATATTCAGGATGATCTTGTCTTCACTTATAGTAACTGGAAAGACTGATGACAAAAATGGCATTCCTAAGGAAAGGCTGCAGGAAGTATCATTATACTGAACTGCTGATATTTTAACAATTTCCCCCCCAACTTTTAAAGAGATATTATCTACATAATGGGTGAGAGAAACAGATCCTCCAACAGTTTCTGAGACCAAAATATGGTTTAGAGGTTTCCACAGACCTTTAAATAAAGATGGACGTGCCAAATTATTAGATCCTCCAGTATCTATAAATGCATGGACTTCTATCCATTCACTACGAACGTGGACTTGAACTGGAATATACAACAAGTTATTTGTTTTGACAATTTTCTTCAGAAAGGATGACTCTTCGGTAGTAATAGATGGTGGTAAAGAAGTGGGAGATACTTTCTTTGGATATGGACAAAGAGAATTATATGACGTACTTACAGATGGAGAGTCACTAGGGACTGGTTCTTTTGTATTTACAACAGAGGACTGAGTATCGTCAGACAAATAGTCATCTTCTTCATCTTCTTCTTCATAGTCATCTTCGGTTTCAGAAGATAATTCTTCATCACAATACAGATAGTCATCAAAATAAAAACAACGATTCATCTTTTGAGAAGATAAATTATTATCTTCTTCTTCTGAAGAGGCTTCTGTAATGATATATACTTCTGAAATATCATCATCAGATTCAACCATAGACCATGAATCAACAAATTCTTCTATATCCACGCATGCTTTCAACTTATTTGAGGAGCTCTTGGGACATTTTCTTGCAAAATGACCTTCTTGCTTACAGATAAAACAACAATTATTCTTTGGTTTTCCTTGATTTCTTTTCTTGAGATATCTGTATTTTCTAAAAGGTCTTCTAGGCTGAGCTACTCTTTTTGTTTTGAATTTACCATATCTTTTAGATCTCTTCTTTCTGAAAGGCGTCCATGGAAGAACAGATCTACAAACTTCTAATCCTGGGGTAAATTCAGATGCTTTCTTCTGCCAGCATAGATATTTAATTTTCTCTGAACATCTAAATAACAAATCAATCCAGTAGATATTTGGACACCTCCTAAAAAGAAGTTTCCCTCCCCAAATGGAGCCACTGTTAGTCATCATTATTTTTCACCTGTCGATGATGACTAGTTGTTAAAGCCAAGTTTTCTAGTAGCTGATCTCCAATTTGTCAAATTTTTTAGCTAGAAAACACCCATAAAACATTTTTCCCTCCTACCTTTTCAATCAGCCTATGATGAGAAAAACCTAATTATCAAACCCTATCTAGTCTCAATCATACAAACTTGTCCATCAACTCCAAAGAGAATACTCCAAATCTGTCAGAGAAGTCTCCCCTAAGTTAGGTAGTGGCGCTTTAGGCGATCTTCCCTTGGCAAACTATCCTAAGCCAAAAGAACCTCTATCTAAAACCAACCAGTCATAGTTGACCTTCTTATTCTGCAAATAAAGCTTGATACACACTTAAGTCACGCCACTAACAAGCCTTGATGTCTCAGTAGTGCATATGCCACAAGTCAAATTGATATTAGGTGGATTTACAATGTTTCAATGTCTTTTTCAAAAGTAGAAGTATAACAGTGTTCCAGAAGACATTATTAAACTTAACATGAGAAGATAGTTGCTTCTCATGTGGTTTTGAGCCTGGGATGCAAGTACTAGACAGAGAGGTATTTCAATGAGCTCATGCAAACACAGTCAAAGGGTTAGTGACTTATGACTAGCAAGTAATACTCTGCAGATACTGGTTAGGTTGCCTCTAATGTCTAAAGATGCATCAAGGTATTTTAACAACAGGATTACATATCTCAGAGAATTGCCCCTCATGGCATATTGTCAATTTGTCACTTTTATTTACTTAACTGTGAATAGGCACTACAAGGAAAGATGACATAGTTTGACAAAGGGATGAAATAGCATCACTGTGTAAAATATCCTCCAAACATGAGCAGAGGGTTGGATGACTGTGCAAAACCTCCTCCAAATATAAGCAAATGGTTAGGTCATTGGTTGAAAACCTCCTTCATTTAAAAGTAGATGGTTGTGAAATTTGAGAAAGGCCTCCTTCATTTAACAAGCAGAGGACCAGGAACAGAGGTATGACCTCATTTAAAGGGCACAAGGCTAACAATGCTGAAAATAGCCTTAAAAACTTGTTTTCCACCTTTTTCTCCAATGGATGAAACCATTAACACAGCAGTGGTGTTTCAAGGATTGATTATACGGTTTCACTGATTGAAAGGCAGATTTTAAGTGCAGTGGGAAACAATTAGGTGATTATGAGTAGAAAATGTTGTTAAGCAGATGGCCAAGTAGTGACATTTTGATGTTCAGAGAAGCCTTGATTTTCCTGTCCATGAAGATATTTTTCGAAACCTCATTAAATTAACAAGAAGGTAGTCTAAGCCTTGCTTCTGAAGGGGACTTTGCAAATAAACACATAGTGACAGTATGTGTGAAGAAAAGGGTATGGCATGTGTTTTAAATTTAGGGACAAAATTAAAAGAAATTAAATAGGCCACTCTCACAAACAAAGGCATTTTTTCATTGATAAACAAATATAGGTAAAATCTGGGGAGTACAAATGAGGTTCTTCACCCACAATCAAAAGAAAATATCAAAGGGAACCTGACAGTTTGATTAACTCCACAGTGGGCATGATTATCATCAAAACACCAAAAGAGCATAAATTGTCAAAGTAAGTTTTAGAGTGGTGATTTATCTCCTTCCAACGTATGGCAAAGGATGCCTCACAAATCATTGATATGTCTTTGAGCAAGGTTTTTCCTTTAAGGGTTAGAGATAAGTAGACGGTGACAAATTTTATTCCTTAATAAGAAACAGTGGAAAAGATTTTGGCTTTTAAAATTTTATTTACTTCAAAAAAGGAAGTCATGACTTTGGTATCCTAAAAAGGTTGGCCACCGCACTTTATTATCAACTTGATCAAATATGGGCCCCTTTAATCTTTTGAAAGTCATTTGAGTTTTGTTATAACAAAAGAATTTTTCAAAAGGGCGTTAAAACCCTCACAAGTTAAGTTCAAAAGGATTTGGGATTTTTCATTTAAAGGTGGAGAGATCGTTGGAAAATTCCCATTGTGCAAATTCAAAACACTCACCAAGTGCTCCCCTGGCTGTTCATTGGAGAAACAAAAAACTTAAAGAAAATTTCAAGTTTTTTCTAGGCTTAAAACTTCCCCGGCATGCCTGGAAAAGTGCGCGGCGTGCCTGGGAGAGGAAATACAAGGGGTTATAACGATCACACGGCGCGCCTGTAGCGCCATTCACCCACTGCCCGAGGCCGACTCGACTGCGCGACGCTCTTTTTTGTGAACGTGCCGCTCACCCAAACACCTTCAAAAAGCTATGTGGAGTTGCTCGAATCAATCAAACAAGGTCCAAAGCCATCTTCAAGGTATTTTCCATTACCCCTTGGTGCATTTGAAATTCTAAGTGGGGGTATTGATACCGTGTTTTTCCAAGACTAAGGCAGTGATTGGAGAGTGGAGTTTTTGGTAAAAAATCAAGGTTGTTTATTACTGTGGTTGCTAAAGATTGTTACAGTAATAGGTAGGGTTTGTTTTTATCAGTTTAAAAGGGCCTAAACTGCCTTCAAGCAAAGTGATAAACCATATATTATTACTAGACAGATAAGCAGAGTTGTATAGGTTTCAAGTTGCTGTAAGGTGTCCTAACAGTGTGTTGTGGCCAGCAACAACCCCCCTTCTTATTTAGTATTATCACTACCACTAAATAAGTGGGGGCCCTTAGTCAAAAAATTTAAAAATTGATTAGTGCTTGTATTTACTTTTTTTAATAAAACTTACTATCATAAACTTAGGAGAATACCCCTTGAAAAATATAAAAAGGCTTAAGTTTTATGATAAGGTAGGATAAATCATTCCTTAATAAATATCACATTGTAAAAAGGTAATGGATACCTCCTTACAAGCGGAATTCTAAGATTGCAAGATCGCGATGCGAAACTACGCACTAAAAAAATTCATCACATCGCATGCCTCAAATATCACTTACGCTGAAAAACCTCAAACCGTCAATATTCGATGGCACATATCACAAATCACATTTCACAGAAAACACATTAACGGATGATTTTCATATGTTACGATATTGCGGTATTGCGATTTTGCAATTCCACGAGATTGCGATCTACAATACTACGATCTACGATATTGTGAAGCAAATCGCAGATCGCCTTATCAAATATATTTAGGGCTCGTTGTATGAAAAATCTTTTTCCATAAACCGAGACCTGGTTATGCGCTTTAATGTTAATCAATGAGTTAATTTCCAATCATTAATGAAATATGGTTTTGTTCTGATCGAAGAGCCATTTCATGTAAGGTGGTATATTTTATATGTCTTCGGCATTTAAATCTTTCCCGTCACCATTTTCTTATCATTATTCTCACCTCATTTGTAAACTGTAGGAATGAAGAACAGAAAACTATGCAAAGAAGTATTTAGGATATTATGGGAAAGAAAGGCAAAGCTCCCAGTTCTGAAGACAAAGAAATGACGCCCTTGCATATAGACACCACCTGTAATAAAGATGCTGGTATTACTACTTGGGAAGGCATGTACAGTCTACTTGAGTAAGATAATCCCAGAATGATGGAGGTTACAGCTACTACAGGCTCACATGGGTCTTCTAAGGCATCTATTACAGAGCTAGCTTGCTCGTTTTTACACCAGATAGCAGCGAGGCCCAAAATTCTTCTGTACACGAACATGGTTAAATGGGTACTAGACAGTGCTGACATCAAAAACAAACAATTTAAGACTCAGGGTCAAGGACTCATTGTCTCATTCAATCCACAAGATTTGAGACTCATGTATCATTTACCAGAGCCACAGGCGACTTATAACAAACAGTTCATGGAGAAGTTTGCTAAAGAAAATGAAGACCTGGAAAAATGCACCAAGGACTGGTCAAGGAGGGATGAACCACTAAAAAAGGATAAACATGGTATGTATAGTACTGGTTCTCTCACCTCTCAGTATTTCTTTGCTACTGCTATGCTCTGTAGACTTTTTGGGAAGCCAGACATTAATAAATTTTCATCTAAATGGCTACCATTATTAGATGCCACCATTAATGCTACTGTTGTGGATTGGGCTAAGATATTATCTGACAACTTAGCCACAGCCATTTTAAATTATCAGTCTAAAATATTTCTCAGAGAATTTATCCCCCTTTCTACTTATCTGCATATGTGATGGATGCAATCTATTATATTTCCAAGTTTCCTTTAATGGGTTGGAAATGGATGACTCAAGACCCCTTACCTATTCATATTTATCACAAAGAATTGTGGGATTCCAAGTTCACTCCATATTTTTACAAGATTTGTCATGGAGTCATGTTGCCCCTGTACAAAATGTTATATGATAAAGATGCTCCAAGATTTTCTCCCGAAGCGGAAGTAGATATACTCCCTATCGCGAGATGGTTCAGAGAAGAACTGTTTACATATGTTAGGGTATTTGGAAGTCTCGCTTCCCCTCATGTCTTACCTTTATATGTTCCTGATAAACTCATGGCACGAGAAATTGCTTATCAAACCTGCGAAGAAGGAGGTTTGACTAAAGATTTGAGGGAAAAAAGGAAGGCTATTTGGCCACAATTTCCTGTGGCCTATGGGGCCTTTTCACTATTTTATGTAGGCCATGCATTCAAAGAAGTAAACAACATAACGTGTCTACAATTGTTCAAATTTCCAAGAAGACCGTTCGACCCTTATGATATTGCTAAAAATTTCACTATTGTAGTCAAAATAAAGTTGTTTTCTAAAGAGGATGATCTTTTTGATGATATGTTCCAACAAAAAGGTACACTTAAAGAGGTTCTACATTTGGCCCAAATGCGATTTCCTCCAAGAGAATTTCAAGAGTTCAAGATATACAGGGAAAGGAGGTTAGCTAATATCCCTTTGGATAAATTACGCTTGGAACCCATAAGGGAACCAACTCCCAGTATTAGTCTCAGTGGAAGTTCAGGCACATACAGATCTAAATCTAAGTCCAGGAGAGAAACGTCAGAACACTCTAAGAGGTTTGAAAATTACCATGATAAAAGTGAAGGGTCAGTAAGGGATACTACCCAGTGAAAGGAGCTCCCACAACAACATGTTTTGACCTCTCCACAGCTAGATCCTCCCCCTCTCATCGTCCAGCCACCATCAGTCAGAACTGAGCTAGATAAAGAATGGGAGACATTCAATGATTTAATCAATATTGAAGGACAGAGCACAAAGACACCTATGAGTAATGTACAGGAAACAAAAGATACAGTCATAGGAACAATTAGCAATGTCTCAGAAATGGAACATATTTCCATTACCCCATCCTCTGAACTTATGCTCAAAATAGAGGAAATTCCTCCTCTTGATGTATTTTATAGTCCACAACATGAGGTAGTGAGAATACAAAGAAAAAAAAGAAAATTGGAAAACATGATCTCTTATAATGCAGAGAAATTAGACATCCTATGAAAATATCCTACCACTGATCCCACTGAAAATATCACCAAATTATATCATATCATAGGAGCATATGCCTCTGCAACCATTGATAAAGCATCTAAGGTACAATAACTATTGAAAGAGAAAGAATATCAAATATAGGTTTTGCAGCAACAGATGCAACAAGTCAATGCCAACAACGAAGCACAGAAACAACTTTAAAGATTACAGTAGGACTTCCAGCAAATGCAGATAGGGTACCAGAACAGTTTCGCTGAAAGAGAAAAACAGTTACAGGTTATGCAAGAGATGCACAAGGATGACCCTAAGCTTACAGAATTCATCACAAAATCCATTTCCTTAAATGATCAACTACTGTAGCAACAAGAAGCATTGTGCCAAAGAATATCACAGTGGAACTCTTATTGCAAAATAAGTGATAAAATCACTAATCAAGTCGTAGACTTACGACATGATTATGATTTAATTGATAAAAGAGTTACCGAATATTTGGCTTGGCAAGAAACAGAGGAGGGGAAAAGAGTAGTCGCACCAATAATCAGCGACAATCACAAAGAAATTCTCTTTAACAAGTGGGATGCACAAATCAGGAAAGCAGAGAAAGCAACAGAAGAAGAAGCCACAGCAGCAAACAGTGTTATTGACTACATAAATTAAAATTTGCACAAGGAAAATCTGATCTCAGAAACTACTCTAGGGTATCTACTGAAAGCACAACAATTGCAGACAAGTTGGAGACAGAAGGCTCAAGAAAAGGTAGAATAAATCAAAAGATTAACTAAGTTGAATTTGGATTCTTACTGGGTGTATTTGGTAAAACCACACAGCCAGTGCATGACTCTCAAATGTATCATCAATTCTACCGAGAAGATGGTGCCAGCTCTTTCCGATTTCATTTTCGCAGGACAGTTAAAGTCGGAAGTCGGCCAGCCAACTCTTCTCAAACAAATGCTGAACGCTTGTGATTTCAAGGAACAGATACACAAATAGTTAGTTGTTAGTTTTAATTTTAGATTCAGTGTTAGTATTAATTTTTCTTTATTTTTTCCTGAAATGAGGACGGTCATTTAAACCGTATCCTACATTTTTTTAATAAATTATTTTTAGATTTAGTTAGTAGTATTTAAACCCTTCTCATGCATTTAGAGAAGGGTCCTGAAATTTGTCTAAAACTTGTCCTCAGAACATGCACTTTTGCACCCTCCGAGGAGGTTTTGATGAATGAATGGAACAATATTTATTGATATATGCGTTTAATATCTACTACTGATGTTGCACTTTTGTACTCTTAGTGGATGTTGGATTAGGAAGAGATAAGTCATTATTGCTTTAAGCTCATGAGTAGAACAAGTTATAAATGGTAATTTTATCTCTTAACTATTTCTGCCTTTGTGTTAAAGTGATATTCATGTTCATTTGTTTATATATTGATGCGTGAATGCTTGAGTTATCATTTGGCACTTCTGTACGGTGATAGCTATTTATTTATGCTTAATATATGAGTAACTTATTATGCGATATGTTTTTCACAACTGTTTCGTCTAACTTTTTATACGAAGTGGTTTATCTCCATTGAATTATTTTCTCATAACAATTGAATGATATTTATTACCAATTGTTATTTTAAATCATTTTAGATCGCATAACGGAAATATTACATCCCGGGTTAGTGTAGAATTAAATATTTCTGTTCATTAAAATACAATTGCATGTTATTAGATTAGAGTTAGAATAAAATCATTTCACATAGGAACTTTTAGAAAGGAAATATCAATTCTCAACACACACACACACACATATTAGGAAACTGGTCCCATATCCCCAGTCGGACCCACTATACCAAATGGAAAAGGAGTTGTTAACCAAGGTCCAGACCGAGTGGGTATCCCCCTTGTTGTAGACCTAGTTTTCGGGGCTTCAACATATTTGAAACTAGAAGGAGGGCCCCGAACTGTGAATGGAAATTAAGTCAAAATCTAAATACCATTCTGAGATTAAATCGCCCTCACCATCTCCCCCGACTTTCCCATCACACTTAGAATCTTTAAATCTAGAGCCAGAAGTCGAAAGAACAACAATTGCTGCCACAAACCCTGACATTTAAGAAGAATCTACTATTGAACCTCCTGAAGTTGAATCTTTGATCCATAAACTTCAACAATTTTCAATATCACCTCAAAGATCTGATAAATCTCAAGGTAGCATAACTTCGCAATATAACCCTGCTCATCCTCTCACCAGATTAAAGAGCGAAAAGTTTGGTGTTCAGCCAACTGAGTTACCTCTACCTATAAGGAAGAGAGCAAGGAAATCACCTAAAGGGTCTGATAGTGAGACTCTTTCATCATCATCATCCATCTCAACCTCTTCACCGCAAAGTCAACCATCCACCCCTCCACATCAGATTATTGTCCACCAGTCCACTGGAACTTCCACATCTCCTTCTCAAACATCTGGAATTGTAATATCCTCATCTTCCCAACTGCAGGGATCATCTTCTATGCTTTCCTATGTTGGTAGTTCAGCAATGGCCCAATCTCCATGGAATAACCCAAGGGCAGTCTTTATGCCTACGCCCTTGAGTCAAATACTGGCCCATACTGAAAAATGGCTGCCTAAGTTTAATCCTGAAGCAAGCATGCTAGCAGAAGAACTTATAAATAACTTTATGTTGTCCATAAATCTCAATGGAGTTACCAATGAAGACGATGTCATCCGACTTTTTCCCTATACTCTACAAGGAGCAGTCGGATCATGGTATTTCTCATTACCGTCTGGATCTATCACTAGTTGGGATATCTTCCAAGAACAATTTTTGACTAAGTTCAGTGATGACAGGTCTACGACAACACTGATAAATGACCTGTCTAATCTTAGGGCCGAGTCAAAAGAACCTATCAAAGATTTTAATTCACATTTCAATAAACTGTTAAATAAAATTCCTACTGCGTCCAAGCCTAGCGAAGAAGTGCGAAGTGAATGGTACATCTCTGCTTTACCATCAAACATAGAAATATTCATTGATAGGGCTAACAAAACAACTTTAGCTGACAATATGAAGGAAGCAATAGCAGTAGAAAAATGTATCATAGCCCTAGAAAAGAAAAACACGATAGAGGAACGAAAATCCAAGAAGGTTACTTTTAAGGAAGACCCCAAGAAAAAACAATCGAAAGAACCGTTCGATTTAGAAGGATTGAAGAAAGTTCTGAAAACCATGTCCAACGAAATGGTTGACATTAAGAAACAAGTGGAAAAAACATCTTCTAAAAATTTGTACAAGCCTTATAGAAGAAACCCTTCGACCGATTCAAAGCCGGAAAATTCTATCACAAGTGCTAAATCAGAAGAAGAAGAAGAGGAGATTTCTACTGAAGAAACTACTAATGAAGAAGAAGTTGTAGAGGTACAAGGTATGTGGGATTTCATCCTCCCAGATGAAGAAGATCAAGAGGAATTCCCGGTTAACACTAGAAGTAGAAATCAACTTGATCCTCCTCAACCTACTCCTAAGCCAAAGAGTGCAAGCTCAATGACTAAGGATAAAGTCGCAGCCAAGAAAATGACATCTAAAGCGACTCAAACCAGCCCAGTCCAAACAGATTCATCAACTCAATCAAAAACGTTGATCGTTTTGGATGAAATGGAGTATAATATCATAGAAGATATGAATAAGACTAGGGCTAACATCGCCTTTTATGAATTGAGCAAGTTAAAATACCAGCAAAAGGTACTTTTGAAAGAATTACATGTTGTACCAAAAAAACCTCTGCTTGTCGCTGTAATCTCTCAAGCTTCCCATGAAATGGGAAGACCTCCAACTAATGTGATTAATAAAGTTGATCCAAACGATATCGCTTTAATTGGAGGAAGGTCAAGATCTCATACTCCCCCATTTCTTCTTACTTATGAAGTTTTCAATAAAAAATTGCATAATTTCTTAGTGGATTCTAGAGCTTCATCTAATATTTTACTAAAATCAATATGTGCAAAGTTGAATGTTCAATCGCAAAAATATTTTGTGCGCATAGTTCAGCTAGATCGATCGCAAGTTGAAGTGATCGACGAATTAAATTAGGTTACCATAAGACTATCATCTAATCCAAAGGTATGTCAAGTTATCGACATTTTAGTTGTAGATATTCCATAATTTTCTGGCTTAATTCTTAGCAGAGATTGGTCAGAAAAACTTCATGGATACTTTGCAACTGATTGGTCACACATGTGGCTCCCATACAATGGTAAACCAAATCAAATAAAGGTTGAGCGAGAAAAACATTAGAAATACATAGTAACAGAACTGGAAGGAGAAAATGAACTGGTAGCATACAATAATAATATCATTGGCAACTACTCAGTTGATTCTTTCTTAGGAAATTCTAATGCTCATACTTCACCTTACTTAGAACATTCTGTTTTATCTCAAGTAGAAATTTTTTCTCAAACAGATAGTTCTAAATGTATTAATTTTATAGATGCTCCTGTAAATAAATCTTTATTTTGGAAATTATTTTTTGACGGTTCTATGTCTAATGAAGGAGCAGGAGCAGGATGCATGTTAATTAGTCCAGAGGGAAACAAAAATATGCTAACCTATAGACTCGAGTTCGATTGCACCAATAATACTGCAGAATACGAGGCTTTAGTCCAAGGATTATACAAAGCAATTGGATTAGACATCAAATATCTACAAGTTTTCAGAGATTCTGAAATTGTAATCAGACAGGTGCGCAATATTATACATTCTTTATCAGGTCATTTAAAGCATTACCAATCTTTAGTTCAAGATCTGACTGAACACTTTATAGCATTTAATATTTCATCAATCCCCAGACTCCAGAATGCTAGTGCAAACCTCCTAGCTAACGTAGCTTCCAAGCTCATTCCTTCAGAAGACTATAGCCCTGATCGATTTTCAATCGAATTAATCTTTAGACCCTTTATTCTTGATAACATTACCATTTGGAGGATTTTCAATGATGATCCTGATATTTTAAGCTTCCTCACATCTAAAGAATCTTACACCAATCAGATAATTGATGAGGACCAACATGACAGACAATTGCAACAAGATAGCACTAATAATGCTATGCCAAAGTCAGTCGTCAAGTTAGAATACCTTTATGATTTGAAAGATCGATTCAAAAGATCTACCAATTCAAAACTGCAAAGTTCAACTTTGAACTATGAATTAGTAAATCTAGGAACTAATACCAAACCACAGAATATCAACCTAGGCCTTGGCCTAGCTCCTGAAGAAAAATTAGCGTATGTTCGTCTCTTGAAACAATACAAAATTTTTTTTGCTTGGAACTACAATTAACTCAAAACTTATGACACTTCTATAATCCAACATACTATCCCAATGATAAACGATGAAAAACCTGTCCAGCAAAAGATGAGAAAGATCCATCCCAATCTAGAAAACCAGATCAAATCTAAACTCAATAAGTTATTGAAAGCCAAAATTATTTTTCCCGTTCGACATTCTAAATGGGTTTCCAATATGGTTCCCATTAGAAAGAAGAACGGAGACATTAGAATTTGCATTGACTTTCGAAATCTTAACAAAGCCTGCCAAAAAGATAATTTTCCTTTGCCTCCTATGGAGAAAATATTGCAGGCAGTCGCAGGATCCTAATTAATGTCCTTCTTGGATGGTTTTTCTGGCTACAACCAAGTGTTGGTCCATATCGATGATCAATTGAAAACAAAATTTAGAACCAAATGGGGCACTTACGCATATCAAAAGATGCCCTTTGGTTTGATCAACGCTGGTTCCACATTTCAGAGAGCCATGGACATCACATTCAAGGGATTAATTAACAAATCAGTGGTAATTTACTTGGATGATATAACTGTATATTCCAAGAAACGAGGCAATCATCTTAGAGATTTAAAACAGATCTTCCAACGTTGTCAAAGGTATGGAATTTCACTTAACCCAAAAAAATCCCTTTTGCATTAAGTGAAGGAAAACTTCTTGGATTCATAGTGTCAAAATCTGGAATTCATATTGATCCTGACAGAATCAAGGAGATTTCCGAAATACCCCTACCTCACAACAAGAAAGCTATGCAATATTTCCATGGCCAGATTAATTTTGTAAAGAGATTTGTGCCAGATTTTTCAAGAATTGTATCTCCTTTACAATCAATAATTAAAAAGAACTCAAAATTCAAATGGGGCCAAGATGAATATGAGGCATTCAATCTGATCAAACAAGCAATTGTTAACGCTCCATCTTTAGCAACTCCAAATTTTTTTGATCCTTTTATTTTATATACATTTTCCTCTGATAGATCATATGCTGTGATACTCACTCAAGAAAATCAAGACAAGGCAGAAGCCCCAATTGCTTTTTTCAGTTCAAATTTACAGGGGGCTAAGTTAAATTATTCAGATGTAGAGAAACAAGCTTATGCTGTTTTCAAAGCAATTAAATATTTCAGACCCTTTCTACTTAAAACCCATACAAAAGTCATAGTACCATTTCCAGCGGTAAGAAATATCTTAGTATATAAATATGTGGGTGAGAAAAGAGCCAATTGGGTTACTGCCTTACAAGAATATGACGTAGAAATCAAACCAGCAAGTATTGTAAAAGGTCAATGCTTTTGCAAAATGCTAGCTAGATAATTGCTTATTTCCGAAATACCATTTGCAGAGATACAAATGTACGAGGTAAGCCTAAACGATGTTGAATCGTTATACGCTGATATTATATTTTATCTAAAAAATGGATATGCTCCTCCAAATCTCGATTACACCAAGAAAGGAGCTCTAAGGATGAAAGATAAACAATATCAGCTCATGAATGATGTTCTTTTTAGAATGAATTATGATTCTGTTCTCCTTAGATGTCTTGAGAGATCTGAAGCTGAAAAATTCTTGCAGGAACTCCACGATGGGCCAGTAGGCGGACATTATGCTAGAGACGCTACTTCACATAAAATCCTTTGGGCAAGCTATTATTGGCCCACACTATTCAAAGACTCACATAGCTACGTAAGGAAATGTCAAGTTTGTCAAACCACTGCTGGGAAACAAAAGAAACCATCATTTCCGCTGCAACCAATCAACATTGAGCAGCCTTTTGATCAATGGGGATTGGACATAATAGGTGAGATCGTTCCTCACTCTTCTAAACAACATAGGTATATCCTTACAGCAACTGATTATTTTACTAAATGGGTAGAAGCAGTTCCTCTCAAGACGGCTAATGCCAAGCACATCATCGAATTCATAGATCAGTTCATAATCACCAGGTTTGGTTTACCTTCTGCTTTAATGTTTGATAATGCATCGTGTTTTTCTAGTAATGCTATGACTGAATTTGCACTCAAAAGGGGTTTCAAACTTAAATACTCTACCAATTATTACCCACAAGGAAATGGGTTAGTTGAATCTACAAATAAAAAATTAATCAGAATCATTAAGCGAACCATTGATCAAAATCACAAAAATTGGCATAAGTCTTTAATATATGCTTTATGGGCAGATCGAATAATGCAAAAAGCCTCCATTGGCACTTCTCCCTTTAATTTAGTTTATGGGAAAGAAGTGGTTCTTCCAACTCATCTAGCAATTCCCTCTTTGGCCCTAGTCCAATATATTGATGAAGCACCAACTTCTTCCTTACAACTAAGGCAACTGGAAATAATTAAGCTACAAGAGCAACGAGAACAGGCCAAAATAACTCATGCTCATCACCAAGCATTAGTAAAAGCTTCTTTTGATTCAAACATGATATCTAGAAAGGACTTTCAGATGGAAGATCTAGTTTTAAAATGGAACAAGGCTCATGAGGAAAAAGGGAAACATACGAAATTTCAACGAATGTGGCTTGGCCCTTTCCAAATCGCAGAAGTCATAGGTCCATCTACTTTTATGTTACGGGATTTAACACGAAAAAGAGAGTCTTTACCTGTTAATTGACAGATCGCCAAAAAATATTTTCCATAGGAGATCATTCTTCTATTTTGTAGATTAGTTTTCTTTATTTTCATAATAAAGCCAGTTGTAAATGGTTACATTTGGAATTCACCAAAAAAGACAAAATTCTCTTTTAGATTTTGTTTTTTCACTTGTATAAATAGAATTATTCTTGAAAATTGATCATTATTATTGAAAGATACAGTTAAAGGCTTTAAGCCTAGAAATGATACTAGTTTCAACCTTATAAATTTTGATGAAAAGCGAACTTTAGTGGGAAACTGTTTTATATCAGTCCAATAAAAGGTATCAATAACAAAATGAAGATTCTTTGTAGAAAATCTCTTTCCAGAAAACTCTACCATTTTCGTCCAGAGCTATCATAAGGAAACAATGACTTCCTCCCCACCTAGGAAATTATAACGTTCAGGGAATAATCCAATGATACACTTTAACTTAAAGAATAAGAGGTCTCATCATGAGCTGACTTATCATGATCATAGATATTATAGCTTGTTGACTTTGCCAATACTGCATACGACAACAAGGTAATGACTCAAGATTGTTGCAATCAAAAGACAAGGGGTCTCATCACAAGCCAGCTTGTTCAAAAAAGTTATAAATCAAGTGAATGGCACTGTCATAAATTGGCTACCAAACCAAGACATTGTTCTTTAAGGGTAAAAAGAAAATGAAAGTGATAAGTGTGGATATGGATTTCTTTTTGAAAATTGTATATTTCTCTAAGTAGGATACAGGATCATTGCTGGGTAACAGGTAACCCTGTCGAGGCTATAAACGCCTGCTGGCAGTAGAGGCTCTACCTACGACAAATGAGCATATTTAAAACTAATTTACAGAGAAGCCTTTGTTTTTATCTTTATAAACTAAGTAGTGACTGATGTAGATACAAGGACTAGATTGAGGAAGTAAACAATCAATGTTAAATATAGAAGAAACGAAATATCATTGATAGATAAAAGCGTGATGTACTTTGTCTTTCTATAATAAAGTTTGATTTTTTGGAAAATTTTATGTTTTGGAAGTTTATAAAATTCAAAAGAAAGACAGAGATAACTGGTTCTTCCAAGTGAATCGCCAATTGTTGTGGCCAGCAACAACCCCCCTTCTTACTTAGTATTATCACTACTACTAAATAAGTGGGGGCCCTTAGTCAAAAAATTTAAAAATCGATTAGTGCTTGTATTTATTTTTTTTAATAAAACTTACTATCATAAACTTAGGAGAATACCCCTTGAAAAATATAAAAATGCTTAAGTTTTATGATAAGGTAGGATAAAATCATTCCTTAAGAAATATCACATCGCAAAAAGGTAATGGATACCTCCTTATAAGAGGAATTCTAAGATTGCGAGATCACGATGCCAAACTACGCACTAAAAACATTCATCGCATCACATGCCTCAAATATCACTTACGCTGAAAAACCTCAAACCGCCGATATGAGATGGCACATATCGCAAATCGCATTTTGCAGAAAACACATTAACATATGATTGTCATATGTTACGATATTGCGGTATTGCGATTTTGCGATTCCACGAGATTGCGATCTGCGATACTCCGATCTGTGATATTGCGAAGCAAATCGTAGATCGCCTTATCACAGATCTTTAGGGCTCATTGTAAGAAAAAGATTTTTCCATAAACCGAGACCTGGTTATGCGCTTTAATGTTAATCAATGAGTTAGTTGCCAATCATTAATGAAATATGGTTTTGTTCTGATCGAAGAGCCATTTCACGTAAGGTGGTATATTTTATATGTCTTCGGCATTTAAAGCTTTCTTGTCACCTTTTTACTATCATTATTCTCACCTCATTTGTAAACTATAGGAACGAAGAACAAAAAACTATGCAAAGAAGTATTCAGGATATTATGGGAAAGAAAGGCAAAGCTCCCAGTTCTGAAGACAAAGAAATGACGCCCTTGTATACAGACACCGCCTGTAATAAAGATGCTGGTATTACTACTTAGGAAGGCATGTACAGTCTACTTGAGGAAGAGAATCCCAGAATGATGGAGGTTATAGCTACTGCAGGCTCACATGGGTCTTCTGAGACGTCTATTACAGAGCTAACTTGCTCGTTTTTACACCGGATAGTGGCGAGGCCCAAAATTATTCCATACATGGACATGGTTAAATGGGTATTGGACAGCGTTGACATCACAAATAGACAATTTAAGACTCAGGGTCAAGGAATCATTGGCTCATTCACTCCACAAGATTTGAGACTCATGTATCATTTACCAGAGCCACAGGCGACTTATAACAAACAATTCATGGAGAATTTTTCTAAAGAAAATGAAGACCTGGAAAAATGCACCAAGGACTGGTCAAGGAGGGACGAACCACTAAAAAAGAATAAAAATGGTATGTATAGTACTGGTTCTCTCACCTCCCCGCATTTTTTTGCTGCTGCTATGCTCTGTAGACTTTTTGGGAAGCCAGACATTAATAACTTTTCATCTGAATGGCTACCATTATTGGATGCCGCCATTAATGCTACTGTTGTGGATTGGGCTAAGATATTATCTGACAACTTAGCCACAGCCATTTTAAATTATCAGTCTAAAAGAACTATTTCTCAGATAATTTATCCCCCTTTATACTTATCTGTGTATGTGATGGATGCAATCTGTTATATTTCCAAGTTTCCTTTAATGGGTTGGAAATGGACAACTCAAGACCCCTTACCTATTCATATTTATCACAAAGAATTGTGGGATTCCAAGTTCACTCCGTATTTTTACAAGATTTGTCATGGAATCATGTTGCCCCTGTACAAAATGTTATATGATAAATATGCTCCAATATTTTCTCCTGAAGCGGAAGTAGATATACTCCCTGTCGTGAGATGGTTCAAAGAAGAACTGTTTACATATGTCAGGGTATTTGGAAGTCTCGCTTCCCCTCATGTCTTACCTTTATATGTTCATGATAAACTCATGGCACGAGAAATTTCTTATCAAACCTGCGGAGAAGGAGGTTTGACTAAAGATTTGAAGGACAAAAAGAAGGCTATTTGGCCACAATTTCCTGTGGCCTGTGGGGCCTTTTCACTATTTTATGTAGGCCATGCATTCAAAGTAAACAACATAACATGTCTACAATTGTTCAAATTTCCAAGAATACCGTTCGACCCTTATGATATTGCTAAAAATTTCAATATTGCAATCAAAATAAAGGTGTTTTCTAAAGAAGATGATCGTTTTGATGATATGTTCCAACAGAGAGGTACAATTAAAGAGGTTCTACATTTGGCCCAAATGCTATTTCCTCCCTCAGAATTTCAAGAGTTCAAGATATACAGGGAAAGGAGGTTAACTAATATCCCTTTGGATAAATTATGCTTGGAACCCATAAGGGAACCAACTCCCAGTATTAGTCTCAGTGGAAGTTCAGGCACAGAAAAATCTAAATCTAACTCTGAGAGAGAAACGTCAGAACACTCTAAGAGTTCTGAAAATGACCATGATAAAAGTGAAGGGTCAGTAAGGGATACTTCCCAGTCAAAGGAGCTCCCACAGCAACAGGTTTTGACCTCTCCATAGCTAGATCCTCCCCCTCTCATCATCCAGCCACCATCAGTCAAAACCAAGCTAGATAAAGAATGGGAGACATTCAATGATTTAATCAATATTTAAGGACAGAGCACAAAGACACATGTGAGTAATGTACAGGAAACAAAAGATATAGTCACAGGAACAATTAGGAATGTCTCAGAAATGGAACATATTCCCATTACCCCATCCTTTGAACTTATGCTCAAAATAGAGGAAATTCCTCATCTTGATGTATTTTATAGTCCACAACACAAGGCAGTAGTGAGAAGACAAAGAAAGAAAATGAAATTGGAAAACGTGCTCTCTCATAATGCAGAGCAATTAGACATCCTATGGCAAGATCCTACCACTGATCCCACTGAAAATCTCACCAAATTATCTCAGATCACAGGAGCATATGCCTCTGCAACCATTGATAAAGCATCTGAGGTACAAAAAATACTGAAAGAGAAAGAATATCAAATACAGGTTTTGCAGCAACAGCTGCAACAAGCCAATGCAAACAATGAAGCACAGAAACAGCTTGAAAGATTACAGCAGGACTTCCAACAAATGTAGATAGGGTACCAGAACAGTTTGGCGGAAAGAGAAAAATAGTTACAGGTTATGCAAGAGATGCACAAAGATGATCCTAAGCTTACAGAATTCTTCATAGAATCCATTTCCTTAAATGATCAACTACTGCAGCAACAGGAAGCATTGTGCCAAAGAATATCACAGTCGAACTCTTATTGTGAAATAAGCGATAAAATCACTAATCAAGTCATAAAATTACGACATGATTACGATTTAATTTATGAAAGAGTTACCAAATATTTGGCTTGGCAAGAAACATAGGAGGGGAAAAGAGCAGGCGCACCAATAATCAACGACAATCACAAAGAAATTCTCTTTAACAAGTGGGATGCACAAATCAGGAAAGCAGAGCCAGCGGTAGAAGAAGCAGCCACAACAGAAAATAGTGTTATTGACTGCATAAATGAAAATTTGCATAGGGAAAATCTGATCTCAGAAACCACTCTAGGGTATCTACCGAAAGTACAGCAATTGCAGACAAGCTAGAGACAGAAGGGTCAAGAAAATCTAGAATCAATCAAAAGATTAACTAAGTTGAATTGGGATTCTTACTGGGCATATTTGTTAAAACCACACAGCCAGTGCATGACTCTCAAATGTATCATCAATTCTTCCGAGAAGATGGTGCCAGCTCTTGCCGATTCCGTTTTCGCAAGACATTTAAAGTCGGAAGTCGGCCAGCCGACTCTTCTCAAACAAATGTTGAACGCTTGCAATTTCAAGGAACATATACACAAATAGTTAGTTGTTAGTTTTAATTTTAGATTCAGTGTTAGTATTAATTTTGATTTATTTTTTCCTGAAATGAGGACGGTCATTTAAACCGTATCCTACATTTTTGTAATAAATTATTTTTAGATTTAGTTAGTAGTATTTAAACCCTTCTCATGCATTTAGAGAAGGGTCCTGAAATTTGTCAAAAAAATTTCCTCAGAACATGCACTTTTGCACCCTCCGAGGAGGTTTTGATGAATGAATGGAACATGATTTCTTTATATCTACGTTTAATATCTACTACTGATGTTGCACTTTTTTACTCTAAGTGGATGTTGGATTAAGAAGAGATAAGTCATTATTGCTTGAAGCTCATGAGTAGAACTAGTTATAAATGGTACTTTTATCTCTTAACTATTTCTGCCTTTGTGTTAAAGTGATATTCATGTTCAGTTGTTTATATATTGATTGTTGAATGCTTGATTTATCATTTGGCACTTCTATATGGTGATAGCTATTTATTTATGCTCAATATATGAGTAACTTATTATGTGATATGTTTTTCACAATTATTTCGTCTAACTTTTTATACGAGGTGGTTTATCTCCATTGAATTCTTTTCTCATAACAATTGAATGATATTTATTACCAATTGTTATTTGAAATCATTTTATATTGCATAACGGAAAGATTACATCCCGATTTAGTGTAGAATTAAATATTTTTGTTTATTAAAATGCAATTGCATGTTATTAGATTAGAGTTAGAATAAAAGCATTTCACTTAAGAACTTTTAGAAAGGAAATATCAATTCCCAACACACACACACACATATTGGGAAATTGGTCCCATATCCCCAGTCGGACCCACTATACCAAATGGAAAAGGAGTTGCTAACCAAGGTCCAGACCAGGTGGGTATCCCCTTTGTTGTAGACCCGATTTTCGGGGCTTCAACACAGTGGTAAAACAATAACAACCCCTGTCTGCAAAATCAAAGGTGAAAACAGTGTTTATAAGGTGAAAGCTTTTCATTTTAAAATTGACCTCTCTGTATGGTGAAAAAGCAAAATTTGTGTAGCCTCCATAGTCCAAAAATCAAAGTCTGTGATTGAAAGGTTTCTCAAGACAACTCAAGGGTGTTTTGTCCACCTTTGTATAGAAACCAGTGAATAGAAGAAGAGTATTGTTTGGGGGAAGGGTGTTTTGTTTCTGTCAAAACACAAAAGATCCTTGTTCAAAACCACAAACACCTCTTTTGAAGACTTTGCCCAAGCACAGTGATAAGTTGATTTTTTTTCATTTGACAAATACTTGTTGTTTGGCATCAAAGAGGATTAAACAGTGACTTATAAGGAGGACAGTGTGTGTTCTTGAAAATCCATTTCAAAGACCATTTGAGACAACTTTTTTTTTTCAGTCAACAAAGAGTATTCAAAACAAAAATGCCTCCCAGGCAAGACAGTAGAAGTGGCCTTCACAGGAGGTTTGAGTCTGTTTCAACTGAAGAGGTAAATGCTCATCCATTAGTCTTGTTTAAATTTAATGAAGTTGGATGTCTAGAGTTTTGTCAAAGGGTGCAGGAGGTGAAAATATATTCCACCTTGACACATCTTTGTAGCAAAATGAAGATGAATAGCAGCAGCATGATGATGAATAGCAACATGATGAAGCAGGGCAACAAGGGGAAGAAGGGCAACAAAGTGAAAAATATCACAGTGAGGAAGGGCAGCAAAGTGAAGAGTATCACAGTTATAATATGCAGCAAAGTGATGAAGAGCAGCGCCATGAAAAAAATCAAAACAGTGGAAAAAATGATGAGGAAAGTAACAAGGGCAAAGATCCAACAGAGCATGTGCTAGCTGCCTATCCTAGGCAAGGGGCCATTCTTTCTTCTCCAACAGTGGCCAAGCACTGGAAATCAAGGAAAAGGGTGCCTAAAAATATAACTCGAAATGTTACTAGGGCCCTCCGAAGCAAGGGGAAATTTCCCAAGCAGCCCATTGTCGATTTACCCAAGAGGAGGAAGACCAAGAAGGCCACCCAAAGCAAGGGAAAGGAGAAAGAAGAAAGCAGCCATGAAAAAGAGAGATACTTTGACATAATTAAAATCCAAAGTGATGATAGCGACAATGAGGCCCGAATCCTAGAGTCTCTCTTGATCCATAGAGAAAGCCAAATTGATGCTTTGAGGACAGATTTAGAGAGGGATATAAACTTCAATAAATTTTTGCAAACACAAAATAAACAGATGAGTGTCCACATGGTCGTATATGAGACACGGGCCATAAAATATAAAAAAGAGGCCTCCAAGGTGCAAGTTAAATTGGAAGAAATCATGGGTGATTAAATGATAACTAAGATGAAGATCATCCCAGGAGAAAGAGGCCAAGAACCATGGGACTCAGAAGAGCCCTTGAGAAACAAAAGGAGGAAGAAGTTGCCCTTCTCCAATCTATTCCTCTCACTACTTTGTTCACCCAAGAGATAGAGAAAAATTGAGAAGCATGGCTCGAGAGGGTGAATGATCAGTTGGAAAAGAAGTTGGAGAAGGCCAATAAATATTTGGACCTTCAAAGGAGGATGACCGGGCACTATAAGAAGCTCAATGAGTTTGCCCGACAAAAATTGAAGGCCACATAGGAAAAACTCAAGGAAGCTCAAAGAAGGCGCCTGGCACCAAAATTAAAGAAAGACACCTAAAAACTCTAAATTTTGGCCTCATCTTCACAGCATGTTTTTGAAAACCCTTGAGGGTCATGCTTGCCAAATTTGGGTGAAATTCAACAAGTTTTGGTTTTTTGTCATTTTTGGGCTTTTTGCTAAACATCATGGGCATCGCCATTTCTGTTTGGGACATCCTCAAAGGATGAAAATGGTATCATTGGATGCCAAAATTTTAGGGGCATCTACTCAGTGATTTTCGAATCAATTAAAGATGATTTTCTCCCCAAAAATGGTGAAAAACACTCACTTTTTCCACACTCTACCCCGTTTATCAACAAGGTCTATTTTTTTGAGTTTTTACACAAAGGTCAGTTTTTTATGGACTTATAGTAATCAGTTTGGATAACAATAAGAATTTTCAAAAAATAGACATTCATAGCTTTCCAACGAGCCATCACGGGCCTCATTTTGACATCAGGAAGGCCTCCAAAAGTTGCCGGAAAGATAGAGGACTTTCTGTTGATATATTTCTTAAGTATTTTTGTAAAAAATGTACCTTTCTAAAGTGACTTTTCCTCATGTACGTTTAGCTATTTTTGGGCATGATTAGTTATGAAAAGTAAATATATTTTCCTTTTTTAGCATTTTTGAGATATTTTATTAGATATTTTGTGCCTTGGGCTTTGCAAAGCCTCGAGGACAAAATTAAATATTTTTGATGGGCCAATGAGATTGCAAGTTGCACTAAGAGGTTTTCCCTCATCTTGGCCTATATATTCCATGAGAATTCATTGTAACCAAGGCTGAAATTGATGAATAGAAGCAATATATGGTTATACAAGCTTGTAAGAAACACTTGTCTCATGCATTGGATAGTTTCTTGAATGTTTTTGGATGATGAAGGAGGTCTGTTGTTGGATTCCTTGACTTGGTAAAATGGTATAGTGTCCCTCTCTGTTATGCTTCTTATTTTTCATTCATAATTCCATCTTATTGCTTGCTATAAGAAAGTAGAGAATAGATTTGAGACATGCCCTTGGACGGACCTCAAATTTCCTGTTTCTTTATAGCTTCTACGTTTTCTTCCTTCTTATTCATATCAAAGAATCCTTGATTGCTCTTTGATAACTGAAAAAATTGTTTGCTTGTTTCATTTATGGTTTTATGCATGCTAATTATGATTCACGGTATTCCCTGCTTACTCATGGCTAGTCATAGCTCCACCTCTGAAACCTCTATTTGATTGTTTGATTGTCATTTGTTGAACTGAGGAGGTCTTGTACTGATCTTGCCCTTTGCCTAAAACTATGCAATCTTGCTTCAAAGTGCCCAATCACTTGAAATACTATGCTTAGGCATTTTCTCATAGTGATTTGAGTTGTTTGTTTGTCTTAAATGTATTTCCCCAAAGTCTGATAGCAATTTCCTAAAGTTAGAGAGTCATATATCTCTATGTATTGCTTGAAGTTTTATTTCTATGCATTGATCAGTTTATAGTTACATTTCTCATGATTAATGGTTAGCCCTATCATGTTTATGTCAGATTTTGAACTATTTATGTTTGAAATCCTTTGTTCTTCACAAATTTAGTGTCCATCCCACTCCATTTTACCCAAAGATGCATTTTACCTTGCTCAAATCAGCCCTTCAACAACCTTGTATCACCATTTGAAAGCTTTCTTGACCTTTTTGACCCCATAGCCCAGTTGATCTAACATCTTTTTACCTATCTTAGTCTTTGATCAGTTCATCCCTCACAACCTAAAAACCAAAACCAAAAACCTACTTCATAACTAGCCTAAAATCAGAAACACAAGAAGCAAACACACAGATAACCCTTACACAAATAGAGAGAGCCCTCTCTGAGTCCAGGAAGGCTAGTTCCTTGGGCTCCAAAGATTGGTTTGATGTTACAATGTCATTTGGCTTGCCAATCAACCAAATCACAGGACACTAACATGACTGAATATAGCTTTACTGCCTTCACAACACTTTAATGTTTCTTATTATAGCTTAATCTAAAAGATCCATGTAACTTAGATAACTTGCCCTATGAAAACCCTTGAATAGTTGTTGAACAATTAAACCCTTTTATGACTTCATAGACCAATGGATTAATGTTATCTTATAGTCTATCCTTCCAACTAAAACATTTCCTCAATCTTCTCCAACCTTTAATCCTTCCAGTACCTTTTCAATCAACCAAAACCAAAACAAAGTTCTCAAAAGCTTCATAACTAGCCTAATATATTTAAAAAAAACATAAATATATATCTTCCAAATACACTTAAATAGAGAGATCCATCTTTGAATCCAGGAAGGCTAGGTCCTAGGATTCCAAAGTGGTTCTGATGGGCCCCCTACAACGTTTATTCTTGCCATTCTTATAAATCACAGGGAGCCAACATAGTGGCGACCATACTAGGGATCATACTGAGTAATAGATAACCTCACAACTCAGAAAATATCTTTCTTAAAATGAATCAAGTGTCTTCCAAGAGTGGTTCTTGATTGTTGATGGTGGAAAACAACCAGCCCTATAAAACAAGTAAAAATCTTCCACCTGGTGACTCCACTAGTTTTCAGTAAGCCTGCTGACCCCATTGGTGGTCCAAAGACTCCACTAGGAAACTTACTTGATCTTTAGAACATCACAAAACCCAGTTAAGAAAACTTTTTGGATTAAAATTTTTCTTACACAGATTAGTTTTCCTTGAAAATACTGTCATATTTGGCTAAATTTTCTTATCTTTGGGTCTAAATCCTAGCTTCCAAAAGAATCCATACTAGATCCCATCTTGACCCAAATGCTCCTATAATAGTTGATAATCTTGAAAGTATCCTTAGGAAGTATCCTTCATCCAAAAATCCAACTATTATCAAACCAATCCACAGAGAAAAATATGTCCCTGAAAACCTTACAGCTCTACACAATTCCCAAGTTGACTTACCTCATATCAAAATCTTATCTAGAACCAAGTCACAAAGTGGTATAGACCAGGTAAAATTTGATCATGTAAACTCACAAAAAAGTAGCAACAGGGAAGCCTCTCCGTCCACTCCTCCAAATTCCCATTTTCTACAAAACTTTGGCTTCTCTCATCCTAAATTTTCTAAATAGTATTTATCTGGCCCTAGTACTTCTGTGACACCCACACACACATCCACAGTTCAAACCACTTCAGCTCATCATCAACCTCCTATCACAAATCCTCCACTTTTAAACCCCCCATTGTTTCCACAACTACATATCATGGCAACAGGTATGCTCCCTTAGTCCTTACTTTACCTTTAGTTGCTCTACCACAGGACTATCATTCCAAGATTCGATTATAAGATGCTAGTAGTTCTACTACAGCTCAACAACATCTGGATAGAATGAATGATTTTTTTGACAGATAAGAAATAGATGATGAAACCATAAAACTTAGAATGTTTTCTCAAAGCTTAGGGGGAGAAGCAAGACAATGGTTCAAAGGCTTAACCCCGAACAGTATCAATGACCTCCTTGCTTTCCATCAATTATTCATAAACAAATGGGAAGTCAAAATAAACCCCCTTCAAATCCTATCAGAATACAATGATCTTAAAAGAAATATTGGAGAGAGTGTTCAAGATTATTGCACTAGATTCAATAGTGTTTATAATGCACTCCCTCCACAAATGAAACCCCCACAAGGCTTAGCCTTAATAAAGTTTCCTGAAGGATTTGACCCAGACATGTGTTATCAGTTAAGGGAGAGAGAACCCCTCACATTAGAAGACATGCAGAAAGGGGCAGTATTTGTAGAAGCTAACCTTAATGCCAGAAGGGATAGATTGAAATCAGAGAAAAAGGTTACCTACAAAGATGAAGCTAGACATTCCACATCAGACTCCAAAATTGATAATTTGGTCAGAGCCATGGAAATTATGATGGAAAGAATAAACATGAATGAGAGAGATTATCCTAAAGAAAACCAAACAGCTCCTCAAAACAGAAACCAAGCCCAAAATCAAAATCAGAATCAAAACTTTAGAAGGAATCCCCCTCAAATTAGACAAAGAGGCCCTGATCAACAAATCAGACCTCCTTTCCAACAGAATTATGCTGATGAATATGAGGGATTGATTGAAGGAACAGAGGAAAATCACATAAACATGTTGGGAACAAATGATGAGGATACTATTTTCCTCACTAGGAAAGAACAAGTCATATATACACCTTATGAAGAAGAAAGCCTAGAGTCTGCAGAATACCAACAAGGCTTTGAAAATGCTATAATATAAGTACATAAACAATATGACTTAAGGATTAAAAAGGACTAAGAAGTTCCCAAGAAAAATACCTCTGAAATCTTTGCAAAAAACAACCCTGTAAACACTCCCATAAATACAACAGAAAACCATAAAACAATGGCTGAAAATTTTGATAAAAACAAAGGGAAAAACACTCAAATTCTTAGCAAACATAATGATGACCCTAGCAGCACTAGCACCTTAGCTAATGCTCCTAATAAAACCATCCTAACTACTGTTCATAATAAAAAACAGCAAGCTAATTTTGCTGAGAAAACAGTGACTAAAAAGGTTGAATTAAAAATTTCCAAAAATCATACTCCTTTTAGCATAGAGAGTGAAATTGCCAAGATTAAAATCTCTATTCCCCTCAGAGATTTAGTCACTCAAGATGTATATAAATCCCAACTGTTAAGAGCCTTGAACATAGGAGACTACAATGATTCTGTTAACTTAAATGATTGCAAACTTGAGCTTCTGTTTGGACCAGAAGTGGAAGGGAAATTTCAGGAAGGAGGTGTTCCTCCATTTTATGTTAGTCTCAACATCCATTATAAAATTTTGCACAATGCCATGCTTGATTCAGGAGTATCACATAACCTCATGCCCAAAGTAATAATGGAGATACTAGGCCTTGAGGTAAATAGGCCCTACAAAAATTTATCCTCTTTTGACTCCAGCAGAGTCAAATGCCTAGGCCTGATAAAAGATGTTTGTGTCAACTTAGCACACCGAAAGCTTAGTGATGGATATATTAGTGGCTGATATACCTACAAAGTATGGCATGCTCCTTTCAAGATCTTGGGGTGCCAAGCTTCAAGCCACTATGCAGGTGGATATGACTTATGCCACCATCCTTGTCTTCAGTCAACCTAGAAGACTATATAGGGAATCCCACATGAATTACATGGTGAGTAGTCAAGAAAGACCAGACAACTCCCCTCTTTATTCTATTCATACAGACCTTGACTCATTCATCCTTTACAATAATGAAAATCTTAATGAGCAAGGATTAGAAGAGTAGAAACCAACCATAGAAAAAAAGGAAGGGGAGGGGAGAAAACATAAGCAGTTTGCTAATTTAGAAAATTACAGCAAACATGAAGAAGATCTTAGCTAGCAAATTAATCACCAACCTAGGGTTAAGCATGAAAATAAAAGAAACAATCCTCAACACACTCAAAACCTTGAGGAACGAGACAAAAATAGACATAGCATAGACCCTCAAAAATAACATAAGGCAATCCAGATAAACAAAACAGAGGGGACAAAGAGGAAATTAATGAAAAATCTTAAGATAGTCCTCTTTGGAGTATAAGTTTTGATGGGTCTTGTAGCAAGACTAGTGCAGCAGTAGGCATATGGGTGCATAATATAGAGAATAACTATGTTGAAGGTCATTCATACATACTAGATTTCCAATGCACTAATCACATAGTAGAGTATGAAGCACTCCTCTTAGGAGTACGTTTACTGAAAAAATTAGGAGCCAAGAGGATAACTGTCCATGGAGATTCAGAACTGATAATTAGGAAAGTAAATGGAGAATACATTGCCAAACATCAAATACTAAGAGCCTATAGAGATGATATTATGGACCTCCTAAAAACCTTTGCAGAGTTTGAACTCACCTTTGTCCCTAGAAACCAAAATATTCTTGCCAATGGTTTAGCCTATGCTGCTAGTACATGTCTAAGACCTTCTGAAAGCAAAAAATATTCAATCCAAGTCAAATATAGACCAGCAGTCCCAGATAATGAAATATACTAGCAGGTTTTTGAAGGAGATAAACAAATAGAAGACTTCCTGCAGTCCAGAAATGAGTTTGAAATGTCAAGTTCAAATTCAGAACATGAAGAAGACTACCCTACTGAGGAAAAATCTTGTGAAGAAGAGCCTCCTAACACTGCTAATATAAATCTGTTAACAAAAGGATGTAAACATAAAACATAAATATGCACAGATTTATAAAAAGAAGATCTAGAAGTGCTATAGTCTTACAATGAAAACTTGCCAAAGGGACTAGTGCCTCTAGAAGAATTTTTTGACTTTAATGATGTTGCAAAAAAACCAAAAATAGAACCCACTGAAACTGATGTTTAAGAATGTAATATAGGCAGTAAAGAAAGGCCTAGAATGATCAAATTATCCAAAACACTGCTAGCTTACATTAAATTGAAATAAATTGAGCTATTTAGAGAATTTTCTGATGTATTTTCCTGGAGTTATGAAGATTTGAAATCATATGATACAGAAATAATTCAGCATAAGATACCCCTCAAAGAAAACCAGAAACCTTTTAGACAAAAACTATGTAGAATAAACCCTGTTCAGTTACCTCTGGTTGAGAAAGAAATCAAAAAAATATATGATGTTGGAATTATTGTCCCTGTGAGATACTCAGAGTGGGTGTCCAATCTTGTATCTGTAAGACAGAAAACAAGAGAAATAAGGCTTTGTATAGAATTCAGAAACCTAAACAAGGCCTCATTAAAGGAAAACTATCCCTTGCCCAAAATGGATCACATCTTGCAAAGGGTAGTAGGTTCAAAAAGAATTTCTTTGCTAGATGGCTTCTCAGGATACAACCAAGTATTGGTACACCCTGATGATCAACTAAAAATAGCTTTTACCACACCTTGGGGCACTTTCATGTATGTGAAAATGCCTTTTGGTTTAATGAATGCTGGTGCCACATTCCAGAGAGCCATGGATATTTATTTTTCAGAAGAAACAGGTTACTTCATTATGATTTACTTAGATGACATAACTGTCTATTCCAAAACATATGAAGAACACCTAATACACCTAAGAAAAGCCTTGGAGAAATGCAGAAGATATGGTTTATCCTTACACCCAAAAAAAACATTATTTGGTCTCCAAGAAGGTAAACTTCTTAGTCATATCATATCTGAAGAGGGGACAAAGATAGACCCTAAGAGGATTGAAGGTATATTGCAAATCAATCATCCTAGAAATATCAAGGAACTTCAATCTTTCATTGGGAAGATTAATTTCTTGAGAAGGTTCATACCCAACCTAGCCGAACTCAGAAATATTACAAACATGCTTAAAAGAGAAACAAGATTTAAATGGACCTTAGAAGCAAAGAAATCCTTTGAACTGGTAAAACAAACACTTACCCAAACACCGGTCCTTATTAGTCCTGATTTTACCAAATATTTCTTCATATTTTCCTTTTCATCATAACATACAGTAGTTGTTGTCCTATTACAGAAAAACATAGAGGGACAAGAGCAGCCCATTGCATTTTTTAGCAAGGCATTAAGAGATGCATCTCTAAAATACAACATAATGGAAAAACAGACTTTTTCCTTAGTCAAAGCCTTAAAATATTTCAGAGTTTACATTTTACACTCACACATCATTGCATTTGTGCCTCATTCAATGGTGAAAGAGATCTTGACACAAGATCCTGATGGCAAAAGAGGAAAGTGGATTGTTGTAATATTAGAATATGATTTAGAAATTAAGCCCACTAAGCTCATCAAAGGTCAAGGACTAGCAAAACTTATGGTTAAAACCAACTTACAAGAACTTGATATAAACATGTTTAATGCATTAGATGAACAATAGGAGTTGGCAAATCCACTCATTGAAGATTCTTTTATGAATTCATCTTGGTATGCTGATATTTTGTATGTGCTTCTTAATCTTAATGTTCCTCCTAGTTTGTCTAAAACAAAGGCAAGGTTTCTAAAGTTAAAAGCTGTTAATTACTGTATTTTAGATAAATGTTTATATTGGAAGAATGCTAGTGGATTATTGCTTAGATGTTTTCCTGAGAATGATGCAGATAAGATCAAGCATGAGTTTCATGAAGGAGAATGTGGAGGTCACCTCTATTGGAAAACTACTGTCAAAAAAATCCTTAGAGCTGGTTATTATTGGCCCACCCTCTTTCAAGATGTCCATAAAATGATAATTTCCTGCCACAAATGTCAAATATTTGAAGGCAAGAGAAAACTGCTACCCTTACCTATACATCCAATCATTGTTGAAGCTCCTTTTCAACAATTGGGTCTAGACTTCCTTGGGGAAATCCATCCTGCTTCATCTACCCAACACAAATGGATCCTCAGAGCAATATACTACTTCACCAAATGGATAAAGGCCATCCCTTCTAGGAATGCCACAGACTCAGTCATCATTAAATTCCTTGAAGACCATATCCTGTCTAGATTTGGATGCCCTAGGAAGATTATCACTGACAATGCTGTTGCCTTTGGGTCCAAAAAGATGGTTGATTTTTGCCACAAATATCAAATTACATTGGGTCATTCCACAGCTTATTACCCTCAAGGTAATGGGTTGGCAGAATCCTCAAACAATATTTTGGTGAACATCATCAAGAAGTTGCTGGAAGAAAATAAAAAATCATGGCACAACAAGCTAGTACATGCACTTTGGGCAGACATATTGACCACTAAAAAATCAATTGGAATGTCCCCTTATCAGCTAGTTTATGGAGCAGATGCAATATTTCCAACTGGTTTAGGAGTACCAGTCATGAAGCTGATCCAAGAAGTATAGTCTGAGGAAGATGACATGATGGGAAGAATTAATCAGACTATCTAGTTGTAGCAAACTAGAGAGGAAGTCTACAATAGAGCACAACAAGTACAAGAAAACATCAAGAAGATGTTTGATAAAAGAACAAAAACAAATTATTTTAACATTGGTGACAAGGTACTAAAATGGGATTCTAGGAGGGAAGATAAGTGCAAACATGGAAATTTTGAAAATTTATGGAAAGGACCTTATCTCATTCAGTCTGTTATAGGTAAAAATTCATTTTTTCTTCAGGAGATGGATGGAACAGAACTTTTTGGAGGTCCTGTCAATGGCAGGATGCTCAAACATTATTTTTGTTAGAAAATTAGTTCAAAGCTTTGCCCATTGTAAGTAACATTTTTTGAAGAAAAATAATTGAAGAAAATAAAACACCAAAAACAAAATAAAAGAGAAAAGAGGGCAAATAAAAGAACAGTTACAACCCCATACTAAAAAAGAGAAAAATATGAAAGTGTGCAAGTCCAAATGCTACTTCTTTGAAAGAAGAAATGTTATTCAATCATACAACCTAATCATGATTGAATAAATTTAAATTTATTGCTAATAGGTTAGTGAATGAAGATCTGTCAAACAATGTAAACTGGGCTTATCAGTAGAATATATTAGGAGAAGAAAGAAATGATTCTAAAAAGATCAAAATTTGAACCAAAGAAAGAAACAAGGATGCTTATCAATTTCATATCTTAGGCCTTCACAGTTTTGTTTTAAATTTCTACAAATAAAGTCTATGTGTAGCTTGTACAAAATGCCATAGCCCCATAATAAATTAGACTGTCAAATCTTGATTTGATTATGTTTCAATTTCCTATTTTTAGACTAGAGAATGAAAATCTGTCAAATAGTCTAATCTTGACAGATAGCTAGAATAGGTAGAGAAATAATGAGTTCATCTATTTAATCTGAACTTATGGATGATATAAGGTTATAATTAGATAGTTTCCTACTTTCAAATAGAAGAAAAAATTGATGTTACAAGGGTTTGCAAGTCTAAATGTTGTGTAGGTAGAAGTTTGGGTTCAAGACTAATCATGTTATGATTCAGATGCTGAAAGACCTTCAAAGCAGTAAAATCATCAAGTAAAAGAGGATTGTCAAAATGGTAAAAGAAGGCACTGGTCTACTTTCCAGAGATTTATTCTTTGAGGTTATTGACACCTCCAAGGAGCTTCCTTCCCCAAGTGGAGCCACTGTTAGCCATCAGTAAAATTTGTTATATCTAAATATGGCTAAATAAGTCTTCAGATTTCCAAAAAAAATCTTTTATGAAAATTTGTGAGTTTTGGAAATCTCATTGAGTTCATTATCCCTTTAAGCTATCCATTTAATAAAATCTTCATTCAAATCCATTCCAAGTTAACCTGCTGCTTCAAAAGAAACTGATTTCATGCTATTTTCATCATTTTCACCTCCATTTTTTGCATTTTTACTCCTGTTCTAAACAATCACTTCCCCCCTAAAAAGGCCTATTTTCCCTTCTTATACCCTCCATTCCCTTAAAATCCCTTTTTAAACCATGAAAACCCCTTTGATTGGTTTTAAAAACCCTCTCCCAACCCTATCAAAACTTTCAAAAAAGGCTAAAAACCCCTGTTTTTAGGCCCAAATCCGATTATTTGTAAATAAGGCCTTAAGCCCCTTTGGGCTTAAGCCCTCCCCTCCTTCTTCATGTGACCCAAGACCCACGACAATCCGCTATTCCCCAAGCTCCTCTCCTCCTAAACCCCAGTCCTATCCATTTCTCAAGGGACCATGTCTTCGCGCCTTCCCTTAGCCCCTTCTGCTATAAATTACTCACCCCACTTTGTTTCCTCCCGAAATGATCCCAATCGTTGATCATACTGATCTAACGGTGATTTCTTTCCCCTCTTACCCTCTATCCTCCTAACCATATCTTATCCACTCACCCTAGAAAACAGATATGGACTGTTGATCTCGTCAATCCAATGGCCATTGCTGATCCCGTAGTTTGAACCCCGCCCGATGAAAATTTCGCTCCCAACAAAATAGCTGATGTCATCACTAGTCCCATTGTCCATCCACCAAACCATTGTGCTCAACCTCCACTGTTGATCTGGCTCCCCCAAATCTAATGGTTTGCAATCAATATGATGCCCAACTTACCCAAATGGGCCAACACCCCATTTTCCACATGATATGGGCAGTTTTCCCTTGGACAGGTGTCATCCATTGTATGGTATCACATCCATTTGGGAAGAAACCACTAAGCACCCAGAGTCCGTGTGAAAACCACTGGTTTTCCACAAAACCTTCTATCTTCATTTCACGCCAAATCCAAATTATCCACTGTTTCTCCTGGTTCCACTCATGGAACCCCTTTTGCACATTTTCCTCCTCTGCAATCACTCCGTCGCCTTCTCCCGAGCCTTTGAAAACATATTTAATCCAAGAACACAGGTTTTATTTTATGTTTTTCATTTTTTTTTGTAGGTTTAATGGAGGCCTAAGTTTGCAAGCCATCCCACATCCAATCAAAGTGGTTTTCTATCCCTGGATGACGATCCATGAGACTGGATAAAAAAAGATAAGGGATAAGGGTTTGATTCCAAGTTTATATCAATGATTCATGACCATTGATTCATTAAATAAACCCTCCAGAGCAGAAAAGAGAATCCCCGCATACAAGAAGACAAAGAAGATCAGCGAAGGAATGAAGAACAAAAGATTAAAAGGCCTAATCAAAGAGATTAAAGAAAAATAGAAGATTAGCAACAAGATTAAGGATGAAGAACAAAGTCAAAGATAGATGATTAAAGTTAAAATAGTCAATAAAGTGAAAAAGACATAAAGGACGATTAAGGAGGCCTAAAAGCACAATCAAGGCCAAAACATAGTTTAAAGAAACAAATCAGGAGAAATCAGCCCAAAGCATGCTTTGAATGTTAAACCCATGAAGCAGTTACTTCATCAAAGGGCTAAATGCCACCTACAATCATCATTTTCCCTCAAAAACATACAAATTTATTACAGTTAGAATATATTTTCAAATAAGAAGCTCATTAGTTATTACAAAGTTATCAAAAAGCCTAAAAGTAAAATATTACAGCTAAAGTAGCTCAGAAATTAACACAGCATTCATTGGGCAGAGTAACTCATTTCAGATATTTTTGCCTTGGACCTTCCATGGTCTCAAAGGTCAAAAATCATTAACTCAATCATAAATGAAATATATTAACCCTAGCTTTCATTTCACCTCCTCATTTGTTTATAAATATAGCATGAGGACTTCATTAGAAGGGGTTCTTGGTTGGCTATAGAAGGTTGTTACTGTTAGTTGTTTAGAGTGTTGATGAGTTGGTTGAGGAGTGCTACGCTGGATAGAGAAAGCTTTGAGCTGTAAAGATCCACTGTGATGGAGTATGTAACTAGTTTGAACATCAATAAAACAAGCTGATTCACAGGATCCTATTCTATGTTAATGGTGATGTTTTTCCTCACTGTTTTTGGTTTTTTCCTTATGTTTTCATTCTGTCCATTTTCTCTGATAAAGAACAAAAAATTTAGATTAGGATTTACTGTCAAAGGTACCCTATTTTTGTCTGCAATATTCATCTTTATGTTTTCTTCTGCAAGGTTTGATTGAAGTATTCTTAATTTCCCTCCAGTTTTATCTAGCTTGTTGTTTTTAAGAATGATTCAATAGAGTATAACCAGGGAAGTGTTGGTAAACCCATACCCTTCTGAGTAAAAATTGAGATATTATTCTTGAAAGATCTCTTCAAAGTATGATAAGTAGAGTCTAAACCAGGGAAGTCTATGGTATGCCCTGTCCTTTGGTCTGTCTTTAAATTTTGTTGGGAAGATCCCTAGAGAATTTGTAAAAAGAAAATTAGATTATTTCTATTTGATCTTAGGCTGCTCTCCTTGTTATCTTGTATGTTTCTTTATCTGAAAGTAGTCTTAGGATTACTGGATTGTTTTCTTAAAAGTTTTCTTCAATAAAAGTTTTTCCAAAAAAGTCTATGGTTTGCCCTATCCTTTGGCTTACTTCAAACAATTACTTTGAAAGTCTTTTCTCGTTTAAGTAGAGCTAGAATATTCTTGACTGACTATTGCTTTACTGCCTTCACAACACTTTAATGTTTCATATCATAGCTTAATATAAAAGATCCATGTAACTTAGATAGCTTTCCCTATGAAAACCCTTGAATAGTTGTTTAACAATAAAATCCTTTTATGACTCCATAGCCCAATGGATTAATGTTTTCTTATAGCCTATCCTTCCAACTGAAACATTTCCTCAATCTTCTCCAACCTTTAATCCTTCCAGTACCTTTTCAATCAACCAAAACCAAAACAAAGTTATCAAGAGCTTCATAACTAGCCTAATATCTTAAACAAAGCATAAAGATATATCTTCCAAATACACTTAAATAGAGAGATCCCTCTCTGAATCAAGGAAGGCTAGGTCCTAGGATTCCAAAGTGGTTTTGATGTGGCCCCCTGTAGCATTTATTCTTGCCATTCTTGTAAATTATAGGGATCCAACACGATGGTCAAACTGAAAGAGTAAATAAATGTTTGCAAGGATATCTTCGTTGTTTTGTATCTGATAAAAAAACACAATGGGTCAAGTGGTTACCTCTCGCTTAATGGTGGTATAACACTTCCTTCCATACTGCAGCAAAAATGACCACATTTATGGCACTTTATGGATATCATCCACCATCCATCACATCATCTTTAAGAGAAAATTTGAAGGTTCAAGCAGTGGAAGATCACATCGAGCATCAACAAGAAGTTCTCCAACTCTTAAAGGATAACTTGAATTTGGCACAAAATCGAATGAAACAATAGGCAGATCAAAATCACAGCGAGATAAGTTTTGATGTAGTAGACTAGGTATTTTTATGGCTACAACCATACAAACAAATGTCCCTCGAGCAAGATAATAAGGATAATAAATTATCGCCAAAGTACTATGGTCCTTACAAGGTGTTGCAAAATATTGGTACTATGGCATACAAATTGAAGTTTCTTGCTTCTTCACGAGTGAATCCAGTTTTCCATGTTTCATTCTTAAAGAAAGTTATAGGTGAAAATCTTTTAGTTCAAATAGTATTGCCAGAACTTGATGAGGAAGGAAAAAACATATTGGAAGCTGAAGAGGTCACAGAAACAAGAACTCAACGACTACAAAATTGATCAATTTCAGAGTATCTCATCAAGTGGAAGAACTTACCCACTGAAGATTCTACATGAGAGGATAAGAATTTTATACAAAAGCACCCAAACCTACTCAAGCATTGAGGACAACACTTTTTTGAAGGAGAGGGGAATTTTAGGTCCTTATATTACCTGTATAGTACCTTATTGTTGTTAGTGTAACCCCCTTATTGTTATTATTGTACCCCTGTAACCCCCATATTTTTATTATTGTGCCCTTAAATTATTATTGTTAGGTCGGCTAGGATTACATTGTGGTCACATAGACTCCTATATATAGAAAGGAGGTTTTGGAATTTGTATCATCCAAGAATTTTTCATTCATGTATTGTATTGGAGGTTGCCCCCTCGAAGTGGCTTATTTATAAGGCGTTGATATCTCTTTTCTTCTATTTTCGGAGCTGGTTTCACAACAGTACCTGTGTTGGTGTCTTGGGTACAAGAAAATATAATATTACCTCTACCTAGGCAGGATCAACTTGAATTCCAGCGACCGAAAGAAAATGTCACAAAACTATTCCCTCTTCCCTCATCATGTGACATTTTATTGTACTTAGAGAACCATGTGTTTGTTTTCATATTTTGAGTTCATTTTATAATTTTTCCAACCCTTCTTCAAATGAATCCCTGTATGGGGTAAATTCATCCATATAAATCTTGACACTATCATCAACTAGATCAGAAAAATTCCTAATATTTCCATATAAAAGTTTGCAGACACATTACAAAGACCAAATGGAAGGAATTAGAATGTGAAGGTTCCCCAAGGGCATGTGAAGGTTGTTTTATCCTAATCCTCAAGATCTATTTGGATTTGTTTATACCCAGTAAATCCATCCAGAAAAGAGAAAAAAATCTTTCCAGCCAAATAATCAAGGACTTGGTCAATGAAGGGCAAGGGAAAATTATCCTTTTAGGTTTCTTTATTTAGTTCCCTATATTCCACACAAATCCACCACTTACCATTCTTTTTAGGAGCAATAACTAGTGGGGATACCCATTGACTATCCGAGATAGGGTAAATAAATCCTACATCCAATAACTTTTGAAGCTTGTCTTTGATAATGTTCTTCAGGGCGGGGTTCATTCTTCTCTGGGGTTGTCTCACAGGTCAAGCATATTCTTTAATGTATATAATGATGGGTGCATAAGTCAGCAGAGATTTCATTCATATATGTATAGTCCTGGGGGAAATCTTCCTTATGGTCTTGAAGGAATTTTAGGAGTTTTTTGGTTTGATATGATGAAAGGTTTAGGTTAATGTTCAATCTCTTCCCTAGTTTAATTTTAGTTAGGATACGGTCACGAGGTGAAGCTATAGGAATATCTTCAACTTAAGTTTTTGGTTCAATGGTTTCATGTGTTAGCCCCCTATGAATTTTTTGATAAAAAAACAGGGGGCTAAAATGTTTTTGAGCCTTCAAGGAATGCATTCCCTTTGAAAACACATCATTCTTGAAGCCTCCTTATGCCTTTGTCCTCTGATAAATCCTCACTGCTGATTCCATGAGAGGAGCCTCTCTGTTTGTGAAGAAATTGCCCAAAAGGCCTTTTTCCTCTTATCTCATCCCCATTTAACCTCTGTTTACTTCCCTTCTACTCCTTTCTATTTCCCCATTTAACCCTCCAAATCATCCTAAAACCCCTTTGAATCTTACAAATACCCTTTGTTTGGCGTGAAAACACCTTTTTCTCCCTACCGAATCCCTTTCCTGGACTTTAAAAGCATTAAAAATATGCCAAAATACCCATTTTTCACTTTATGAGGCTTAGCCCTTTCTGGCCAGCCCCCTAACCACTTCCCCACATGACTCAGCGCTAGGACCAAGCACTAGCCCATAAGGCGCTAATCACAACCCAAACCATCGAAGTTTCGGCCCCTGCTCTGCTCCGATGTGATTAGATCACAGTTGTTGACCTCTTGAGATCCAATGGCCCGGATCCATCCCGCTTCGCTCCTTTGTGCCCGCCTGTCTTCCTTCCGATTGAGTCTTAACCATTGATCCATCACTCTGATCCAATGGCCATCGCATAATCGCAACATCGCTCCAATCGCAATCGCAAATCTTAAGTAGTGCCACCCTCTGCTCGTTGCAATTGCGATCCCCCGATGCAGTCCTAGCTGTTGATCTCACGTAAGATCCGACGGTCATAAACCAATCGCACCATCGTTCATCAGAGTGTCAACCCTCCCTTTTCTCCCCTCTGATTGGATCGTAGCCGTCGATCTCCTCCTGAGATCCGACGGTCCTAAGTGAATCGACCTCCACCCATGCCAGGTCCCACCACACACAATCAGTTCCATTGCATTTCATTCATTTCTTTGCATTCTGCCTAAGTCCAAACTTCCGCGGTTTACACTAAAGGTTTAATGTTTTACATTAGAGTTTATGCATTTCTCCACTGAAACCCCATCAGTCGCAGTTTACACCATATTTCTGCATTTTCCACCATTGCTTCATCTAAAACCACCATTTTTGCTCATCGTTGTGCTGCCATCTTCACAACTCTCCACTACATCCATCCTCCCGTGCATGGATTTCTTAACAAAGTTACGTGTTTTGTAGGATACAAGTGATGAACACCGCCATGGTTCACAGTCACTGTTACAGTGGCACAGAATGAAAGAAAGACCATTTTTAGAGCCTAAAATCACGGAGAAGAGCCTGCCAAGGTGCTGGAGCGCGATTTTCATTAAAAATACGGAGTTTTACCTTGCGAAACATTTCTAGCGCCACCAAAGCTTAGATTTTCACTAACAGAGATAGTTTAAGCGGCAAAGAGTATCAGTATAGGGTTAAGGAAGTTATTTTGCACATCATTGAAAATATACAAGCCTTAATTCAGTATTTTAAGGGCAAGGTACCAGATTGAAGATCTCGTGATTGACACAGGATGACCTGAAGAGGTCTGACACACAGAAAACCATGTCATTAGGGTAGCTACATCAGTAGAACATTCCTCCCTGTGGGAGGAAAAAGTGCCTATATTTTTTCTTTTATTCACTGTGTTCCTAAAGAAAATTCAGCCCTCACAACAGTCCTAAGCTACCAGAGCATTTGTTATGCAGTATGGTGGACTTCACAGTAATTTATTTACCTTTTTGTTTATTCACCAAAAGTACTACAGATTACTACAACCAAAGTACATAAGAGTCATACCGGAGTAAATGGAAGCCTGAAGAAGACCACTCTTTCACCCAAAGAGTGCCAGAGATAAATCCACAGAATTTAAACAGAATGGGCTGTGGCCCTCTTTCTTTTCTGAGTTTTAATGCTTCCTTTAGTTTTCCACCTACCTCCTCTGCTCTCTTTCAGCTATAAAAATTCATGAAGAAACTCATTGTAAGGTTGTTGATCAGATATCTGAGATTTGCAAGCTGTTTCCTTTTAGACACAGTCTCTGTGTAAAGTTTTAAGATAGGCCGAGGAAGATGTTTTTAGATTGAGTATTCAAGCTATTGGAAATGTTGTGCATGACTGGTGTTGCTCTTAATATGAAAATCACATTTCTTTGGATCTCGATTTAAAGAAACTGGTGATGTTTTTCTATCTCTGTGTTTTATTTCATTTCATTGCATTTCTTCTGGCACGCATCAGAAATTTGGCATAGAATTTACCCTTGTTAGGTACCCTAAGTCTCTTCTCTCCCTGCCTTTAATGTTTTTCTGCTATATGTGTATCTGAGGATTGATTTCAATTGATTTAACCAGTGTAGTGGTCAGATATATCACTAACTGATGTATGAATTAATGAGGTCAGTTTCTTAAATGTTCTTGTTAGGATTTAACTAAACGAATTGGGAACACTAGGAGGTTTAGAATTTGGTCTCTATCTCACTAGATCCTTTTCTATTGGTTAAACCCTTTTGATTTCCCCTAAGCTAGAGGCCGAAGCATTGAGAGTTCAAAGTATCTCTCTGATCTCAGGTTTTTAACTTTGTGTTCTAGATCTTTAATGTTTTCCTTGTCCGAAGAGTTAACCTTTGGATTCTATATCACAGGTGTCCAATGGCACGCCCGGTCCCTGGATCTAATTTCTAAAGGTCACCTTGGAGGTTTCCTTACTTTCACTTTCCCTCTTACCCTTTCAAGCCATACTATCATCTTTAAGATCCACTGCTTTAGATGACTAGCCCAACTGAAATCCTGCATATTGAATAGCAAGTAAACCCTTTCCTGACTCCATTGCCCAATGGTCTTGAGTGTTCTCTGAATTATCTCTCCTTTGCCTAAAATCCTCTTTGCTCAGCCTCGTCTTATACTGAAACCTTCTTTCCTGATTCCCAACAACCAAACAAAAATCAAACAAACAAACCCTATGCCCATAACTAGCCTAATATCTTAACTGTGAGCTTCAAAGACAAAAATCTTTGCTTATATAGAGAGATCCCTCTCTGGACCCAGGAGGGCTAGATCCTGAGGTCTGAAAGTGGTTCTGATGTTGTCTCATCTTTTGGTCTTGCCAATCTGGCCAAAACATGGGAACCCCAACATAATGGCGCGTTTGTTGGGGAAAAATATCACTTAGCCTAGATTAGCTTTTAATTGCTGATGGTGGATAGCAGCCTGCTCCAAACAGTCAAATTCATCCACCTAGCAACTCCGCACTCCATAACTCCTAGAATACCAAATGACTCCACTGGTAGATGACTTTGAACTGGTTGAGAAGATACAGTGACCTCTTTATGATTTACAAACATGCTTCCACGCATACAGAGAAGATATGCCCCAATGAGTAGGGAGAATATCCCTAGATTCCCACACAAAATGCCTGAAGTGGACTGGTTAGAAAAGCTACCTACCTTTCAGGGTGAAAACGTTGGTGACCCCTTGCTACATCTCATCAAGTTTCATATACATGTGTGGAAATTTAAAGTTGAATGGCATGAAGACTGCCTAATGAAAATTTTCATGGCAACATTAGAAGGAAAAGGTAGGGTCTTGTATGAATGGTTAGAACCTTGGAGTTTGTTTTATTTAAGGGACATGCACCAAGTATTTTACAATAATTATAAAGGAAATTCTACATCCTTATCATGGGATTGTTGTGATCAATCTCAGAATATCATACAGTCACTGTTAGATATTGATGAGGATTTGGTTAATATGCATCTTGAAGATCTATTAACAGCCATTCAAGATTTTCATATGCATCCTAGCTATCACAAGATCATGGATGAATCAACTGAGGAAGAAAATAGTCAAGAAACCATAGAAATTTCTCAAGATATTACTGAAAACTCATATGCTAATTCATCATCCCTTGTATATGAGGCTCAAGATGAAATTCTACCTCAAATCCAGTCTTCAAAGGAAACGAAGAACTGTTGCACTTTTGGGCAAAGGAACACAAGACCATCTTTTCCTTTGACAGAAGAATAAATAGATCAGATCATCAAGGGACAGCCAACCTCTGAAATTTTTTGCACAACAAACATTCTTGCCCATTCATCCGATGAGCTTCATTGTACACAGTTGGAAATCTCACATGTAAATTAGAGTGAAGAAAAATCTGCTGATAATCCAGTATGTCCGGTTGGCAGCATTACTTATATTCATGATTTTCCTATTTTTGATCTATCTGATGATGATGTTCTTGAAACAGAGGATGATCTTGCAGGGTCATCATTAGTAGATTTATGGGAGGAGAATTAGTTCCCTTTACTTCCAGAGATTAATGAGCCAATGCAGGCTATTTATGATACTGATGAAGAAATCTTTAAGAGTGCAGAAGAGGGCGAAGGATCTCTAGATATTTGCTTCACTCCATTACAACTCATCAGTATTGGTTTTCACATGATTGGAGGTCAGCAGCCTTTCATCTCAGAAGATGAAGAGGAAAACAAGGAAGAGATCTTTGAGCAGTTTGAAAGCAAGGAGTTTTCTCTTGAAGAGGAGGAATCAAAGGAACATACCCCTACTCAAGAATACACTGATCTTTTCACAGATCTCAGCCCACCAGATTAGAACATCTCGGAGCACCAAGAGGACAACACTACCATATAATGATGAGTCCTCTGGTTCATAAAATGAAGAAGATGAGGGAGATTGTCTTTCTCAAGAGAGTCTTGTTCTTGATCTAGTGGAAGAAGAAGAAATCCTAGTTGAAGCCTGCCTACCAGATATCCATAACCAGGTATCATTTCATGATCCTTATGTCCATTTCTTGCCAACATCTGAAGAAGAATCAAGGGTCCTTTTGAGCAGCATGTTGCGGACAGAAAGAATTTTTTTTCTAGATGCTGTTGTGGAACAAAAAGAGTGGGAGCAGCCCTGCCTATCCAGCATGCTCAAAGAGTTAAGCAAGAAAGACCAGTCATGGGATCAGTTGATGGATTGGTTGCATTGGAATACAATGTTTATAAGCTAGACTTGTAAATATTCCAGTTAGAGTAGGGTAGGTAGGAAAAGCTCAATAAAGCTCAGCTGTGAGCATGTAGTTAGTTGTTTTTAATCTATGTAAAGTCCAGCAAGCCAGACAGTCTAATCCCGGCTTGATAGTTTTTTCAATTTCTTTTGTAGAATGTAGAGAAGAAATCTGCTAGACAGTTTAATCCTAGCAGATACTAGTTTAGGTAGAGAAACTATGAGGCCAACAGTATAATCTGGTCTCATGGAGTAATAAGGGTAGAAGTAGAATAGGTTTACTTCCCTGTTTGTAAAAAGTTGATGATGTAAAGGGTCTACAAGTCCAAATGCACCCACAAGAAAAATGTTAGTACATAGTCTGGGTAGGTAGTTGTTTGGGAGAAATTTTACTGCTGATATGATGTCTTCATGATTTGTGGCAGTTGATCCAAGAAATAAAATGGATGTTCAAGTACCAGGCATCTGGCCTACACCAAGATCATTTTCTGAATTCTTGACTCCTTCAAGAAGAATTCATCCCCATGTGGAGCCACTATTAGCCCCCTATGATTTTTTTGACAAGCAAACAGGGGGCTAAAATGTTTTTGAGCCTTCAAGGAATGCATTCCCTTTGAAAACACATCATCCTTGAAGCCTCCTTATGCCTTTTTCCTCTGATAAATCCTCACCGCTTCCATGATAATAGCCTCTCTGTTTGTGAAGAAATTGCCCAAACGGCCTTTTTCCTCTTATCTCATCCCCATTTAACCTCTGTTTACTTCCCTTATACTCCTCTCTATTTCCCCATTTAACCCTCCAAATCATCCTAACACCACTTTGAATTTTACAAATACCCTTTCTTTGGCATGAAAACACCTTTTTCCACCTACCAGATCCCTTTCCTGGACTTTAAAAGCATTAAAAATAGGCCAAAAGACCCACTTTTCACTTTATGAGGCTTAGCCCTTTTTGGCCAGCCCCCTAACCACTTCCCCACATGACCCCAGTGCTAAGACCAAGCACTAGCCCGTAAGGCACTAATCGCAACCCAAACCATCGAATTTTTAGCCCTTGCTCTACTCCAATGCGATTAGATCGTAACCGTTGACCTCTTGAGCTCCGACGGCCCAGATCCATCCCACTCCGCTCCTTTGTGCCCACCTGTCTTCCTTCCGATTGAGTCTTAACTATTGATCCATCACTCTGATCCAACGACCATCACATAATTGCAACATCGCTCCAATCGCAATCGCAAATCTTAAGCAGTGCCACCCTCTGCTCGTTGCAATTGCAATCCTCCGATGCAGTCCCGACCATTGATCTCACGTAAGATCCAACGGTCATAAACCAATCGCACCATCGTTCATCGGAGTGTCGACCCTCCCTTTTCTCCCCTATGATTGTATCGCAGCCGTCGATCTCCTCCTGAGATTCGACGGTCCTAAATGAATCGCCCTCCACCCATGCCGGGTCCCACCATGCACAATCAGTTCCATTGCATTTAATTCATTTCTTTGCATTCCGCCTAAGTCCAAACTTCCGCGGTTTACACTAAAGGTTTAATGTTTTACATTAAAGTTTATGCATTTCTCCACCAAAACCCCATCAGTTGCAGTTTACACCATATTTCTGCATTTTCCACCATTGCTTCATCTGAAACCGTCGTTTTCACTCACCGCTGCACTACCATCTTCACAACTCTCCACAACATCCATCCTCCTGTGCATGGATTTCTTAACAAAGTTGTGTGTTTTGCTGGATACAGGTGGTGAACGCTGCCATGGTTCACAGTCACCGTTACAGTGGCGCAGAACGAAAGAAAGACCATTTTTAGAGCTTGAAATCACGAAGAAGAGCCTGGCAAAGTGCTGGAGCGCGATTTTCATTAAAAATACAGATTTTTACCATGTGAAACCTTTCCAGCACCACCAAAGCTCGGATTTTCACTGACAGAGATAGTTTAAGTGGCAAAGAGTATCAGTATAGAGTTAAGGAAGTTCTTTTGCACATCATTGAAAATATACAAGCCTTAATTCAGTATTTTAAGGGTAAGGTACCAAATTGAAGATCTCGTGATTGACACAGGATGACCTTAAGAGGTCTGACACACAGAAAACCATGTCATCAGGGTAGCTACATCAGCGGAACGTTCCTACCTATGGGAGGACAAAGTGCCCATATTGTTTCTTTTATTTACCATGTTCCTGAAGAAAATTCAGCCCTCACAACAGTCCTAAGCTACCAGAGCATTTATTATGCAGTATGGCAGACTTCACAGTCATTTATTTACCTTTTTGTTTATTCACCAAAATTACTACAGAGTACTGCAGCCAAAGTACATCAGAGTCATACTGGAGTAAATGGAAGCCTGAAGAAGACCACTCTTTCACCCAAAGAGTGCCAGAGATAAATGCACAAAATTTAAAAGGAATGGGCTTTAGCCCTCTTTCTTTTCTGAGTTTTAATGCTTCCTTTAGTTTTCCACCTACCTCCTCTGCTCTTTTTCAGCTATAAAAATTCATGAAGAAACTCATTGTAAGGTTGTTGATCGGATATCTGAGATTTGCAGGATGTTTCTTTTGAGACACAGTCTCTGTGTAAAGTTGTAAGATATGCTGAGGAAGATGTTTTCAGCTTGAGTATTCAAGTTGTTGCCAATGTTGTACATGACTGGTGTTGCTCTTAATATGACAACCACATTTCTTTGGATCCTGATTTAAAGCAGCTGGTGATGTTTTTCTATCTTTGTATTTTATTTCATTTCATTACATTTCTTCTGCCACGCATCAGAAATTTGGCATAGGATTTACCCTTGTTAGGTACCCTATGTCTCTGCTCTCCCCGCCTTTAATTTTTTTTTGCTATATGTGTATTTGAGGATTGATTTCAATTTATTTAACCAGTGTAGCAGTCAGATATATCACTATCTGATGTATGAATTAATGAGGTCAGTTTCTTAGATTTTCTTGTTAGGATTTAATTGAACGATTTGGGAACACTGGGAGGTCTAGAATTTGGTCTCTATCTCACTAGGATCCTCTTCTATTGGTTAAACCCTTCTGAGTTCCCCTAAGCTAGAGGCCGAAGCATTGAGATTTCAAAGTCTCTCTCTGATCTCAGGTTTTTAACTTTGTGTTCTAGATCTTTAATGTTTTCCTTGTTCGAAGAGTTAGCCTTTGGATTCTAGATCACAGGTGTCCAATCGCATGCCCGGTCCCTAGATCTAATTTCTAAAGGTCACCTTGGAGGTTTCCTTGCTTTCACTTTCCCTCTTACCCTTTCAAGCCATACTATCATCTTTAAGATCCATTGCTTTAGATGACTAGCCCAACTGAAAGCCTGCATATTGAATAGCAAGTAAACCCTTTTCTGACTCCATTGCCCAATGGTCTTGAGTGTTCTTTGAATTATCTCTCCTTTGCATAAAATTCTCTTTTCTCAGCCTCATCTTATAATGAAACCTTCTTTCTTGATTCCCAACAACCAAACAAAAATCAAACAAACAAACCCTATGCCCATAACTAGCCTAATATCTTAACTTTGAGCTTCAAAGACAAAAACCTTTGCTCATATAGAGAGATCCCTCTCTGAACCCAGGAGGGATAGATCCTGAGGTCTGAAAGTGGTTCTGATGTTACCTCATCTTTTGGTCTTGCCAATCTGGCCAAAACATGGGAACCCTAACATCATGTATATTACGGCTCATGACAGATTCTAAGAGTTGACGAGTTGAACCAGAAAAATAGAAGGGTTTAATGATAAAATTATTGATGGCATCATCCTCCATTTAATTTTTAAAATAAAGGGCTTCTCCAATGGTAAAGATTGATATGAGTTCTTCATTTTTAGATTCTTAGCCTTATAAAGGTAGGGGATTTTGGTTTGAATGTTTATTTTTCTGATGGGATTGGTTCTACAGTGGGATAAAGAATGAGATTCTTTGTGGACTTCCCATTAGATATCACCATGTTTCCTGATCGACACTCAATATAGGCGTCTTCAGTTGTAATCCAAGGTCTTCCTAAAATTAAAGGGCGGCCACCACCTGGGGACTATGTATGTAATACCAAGAGATCAACGGGATAATGCCATGAGTCTATTGAAATGGTTATGTCTTCCAACTTCCCTATTGGTCTTATTGTAGATCTTTCTACCAATTCTAGGATGATAGGGGTTGGTTTAAGATTTTGTAGACCTAATGTAAGCATAGTTTCAGAGGTGATCACATTTATTGCAGCTCCCAAATATACCAACACATTCATGATGTCAACCCAATTAATATACACTGTCAGAATTGGGTTCCCTGGATCCTCATATTTAACAGGTATAGAATTTTCCAACATGATGTCAGACAACTTCCCCATAACATGAAGGGTTAGCAGGTCCTTTGATTTTTTTCCAGGCTTTTTGGAACAATATTCTTTGATTTTTATAGCATAAATTGGTATGTCCATCATAGCTTGAAGTAAGGGGATTTTGATAAACCAGTTTTTTAGTTCCCCAAAAAATTCAATCTCTGATCGAGGATTTTGTTTACTCAAGGCTAGACTTTCAGGATCAGGTGGATCAACTTGGCATCCCTGAGCAATAGTTGGTTGAGGAGGGGTTTGTTTTATAGAATCTTGGTTTGATTCATTCCCAACTATTCAAGGTTCTAGTTCTGAAACTTCGTCATCAACTTGTTCAATGATAATTGGTGAAGTCTGAGCATTCACTACCTTACCAAATCACAGATTTATCTCATTACATTCCGCAGTAGAAATGCTATATGAAGGAAGTTTGAGAGTGTCAGCTTTCTAAGCTCCCTTATTGTTAGGCTTTGGATTAGGTTGAATTGGAAGCTGAGGATGAAGGGGAGGATAATTGGAGGGAATATTAGAAGGTAGATGTTACTGCCATTGTGGCATAGGTTGGGGGAACTATCTAGGAGGAGAAGGTCCACACTAATTCTGATACCATGAAGGGTTTGAGCTAGATAGAGGGAACCAAGGTTGCCAAGGTAAGTATTGACAATACTGAGGCCATGCGTGTGAAAAAGGTACTGAATAAGGGCTAATATTTAAATTATTGAAATATTGAGAAAGGTCCTAAGGCATACCTTGATTCATATTCGGTGATCGCGGATGCCATGGTTTCCTGGAACCCATGAAGTAAATTTGATATACCTCTTCATTTTCTCCCTGAAATATTGCCTTTAGTCCAGGAAGAGAAGGACATGAGCTGGGATAATGACTCTGTTCACATATTGCATAAGTTTCCATGGTATTCAATGGACATTCCTTCAATGGATGTTTCTTCCTGCGTTGACGGAAAAATATGGACATGGTATTCTCCAATTCCATTTTCTTCTATTTTTATTGTAAAGTATCCATTTGATATAATAATTTACTCAAGATATCGGTCCTTAAATTATCGTCAGATTTCAATTTATACCTTTGTAACTCCTCCATTGGGTGTCCTAAGGGTCTGAATTCCCTGCTTATTCCTTGCATCTCCTTGTGAACACTATGTTAGCCACCTATGAAATTTGTTATACTAAAAGGTGGCTAAATCATTTTTAGAGCCTTCAAGGAACAAATTTTATTGCAAAAGGTGTTGGCTCTTGAAGACTCATAGAGGCCTCATGCCTCTGTCCAAAACCTTCCATATTGTGCCCATTTTACACTCTGGAGTTCTGTTGATTTCATGAGAAGAAACTGCTGCGAAAATCACCTTTTCTCCCTTTCCTCACTTCCAAAACTAATCTCATTTTCACCCCTTTATTCTCCATAAAAAAATCCTTCACTTTCATGTTTTTCCCCTTTCCCCTTCATCAAAACCCTTCTGATATGGTTTAACACCCTTTCTTTTCCTTATCCAAACCCTCACAACCATTGAAAAACTTGGAAAATCTCATAATTTTTTTTTTTTTGTATTATAAACTTAAGCCCCTTGGGCTAAGTTTTAAGCCACTTCCATTCCATGTGCCCGCACCCTAGAACCAGGGCTAGATCCATAAAGCACTCATCACATCACAATTTCTAAGCACATAAGTCTATTTGCTGTGTTTAAAACCCCAATGCCGATTAGCCCTATATATTATAGCCCCCGATCATATGGCATTCCATACATCCAAAGGCCCCGTAGTCGGGCGCCTATCCACGTTGCATATATATAACCATGAAACCTCTTTTTTTATTAATTTTTGTGTTTTTTGCAGGGTATGAAAAGACTTTCGCCGGTGCGAAGCTTAAATCGCTCTCTGCCGTCGATCTGATCTACAGATCGACGGCCCACAAATCAATTGCTCCGGTGGTCCCCATGATCAATCACTGTACAAAACCAATGGTTTTCATTACACCGCCTTTGAAAGGAAGGCTCTTTTTTCCATTTGGTTGCGATCAATGCCACACACCGACACATGGCCTTGAGAACTGTTGAAAAACCGCCCTCATCACGCATTAAAATTTGAATGTGGGCTCCATGCGATATTGATGTGCACCGTCCGATCTGAGACCGGCTCATCGGACGGTGATAGCGCTCAAAAGAAGCTCAGGGGATAAACTAAGGTATGACACATCTATCAAAGCATCTCTGCTGTCAATCTGATCTACAGATCGACGGCCCACAAATAGTCGCTCTGGTCCCCACAGCCACGACATCAAATCTGCGGTCCCACGAAATCGGTGGTCCCAAGCACCTAGTCAGCATCCATGTGGCATCAATGGATTGGAGCAGGTCTTCATTGGTTCCTCACACAGTCATAAAATCCGAACCCAGGGAGCATTATAAAGCAGATTTCAAAGAAATTACGGGTCACACTCGCCCTAACATCAGCAGGCCCCAAATCGGACCCGGGGAACTTTATAGGGCGTATTTCATAAGGATTTAGGGTCACAAATGCCCTTACGTCAGCAAACGCCTTTTGTGACCCGAAATGGTTATAAAGCTTGGTTTTATCAAAGTTTGAAGTTCGGGTATGTTATTTAACAAAGGGTGATTATATGGTTTTTCCATTATATACTGAAAAAGGCCAAAGGCCGAGGTTTTATCTCTCGCGCTTTCGATTCTTTAAAAAATAACCATACATGGTTTAAAATTTCCGTGCCTCGCCAATACTCCAAAGGCACTGATGCCTCACGACCCCTGCGCAACACTGCACACCAATAGAACACAGTAAATGAATCAAAAATCAAAGGGTATCAGTTTCGAAGATAGAACGCACTAGAACATGAGATTCAAGACAAATCTGTGGGGATTACGGCTAAGATGGATTATCAAAAGCCTAATCCCCCTTTTAAAACATAGTTTAAAGGTAAATCATAAAGGTTCATCAGACAGAAAGCCTCCACCACCACATCTGAGGCCAATTGATTCCTCCCAGCTACCATAGTGCCATCTGTGCTTCAAAGCATTCAAACAGAGGCCGAAGTTATTGATAAAGATCAGGTATTTGCCTCAACGTAGCCAGAGAAGTTAATTCTACAAATAAACTTAATGACAAAATATCAGCAGAGTTACTTTAACACAACACTGAGCCTCAAAAGTCAAGAAGAGCTCCCACCGAGCTAAAATCTTAATGTAAATTATTTAATACAGAGGAAACCTATGCAAGTTTCTTCATCAAGCCCCCCAATGGCCAAGAAGCCATTAAGTCTGTATTAATTATCTTTAGAGATCTTTTATCAGATCTCACCTCCTCATTCTTCTATAAATATTACTGCAGAAGATGAGAGATGGGTTGGTTGGTTGATCACTAGTTGTAATATTGAAACTCTCTGAAACAATACATATTATGTTGAATTTGAAGAACAAATTGAATTCTTGGAAGCCTTGATGATGTTGTTGCATGCTTTTTCCTGAGAAGGCTCTATCATTGGATCCATGAGCTTGGCTGTTGGTGAAGTATTCTGAACTGTTTAATGTTTTCTCCTGTTTTCATTCTGTTCCATAATTTCTTACTACAATAGGTTGAAAGTTTTAGGCTAAGAAATGACTCCTGGAAGCACCTTAGACCTGTTCATCCTTCACTATTTCATGTTTTCTTCTGCTGAGGTATTTTAGAGTCTTTAATCTATCTATTTAGTCGTCTTGCTTGTTTATTTCCTTAATAGTTTGAACAGTTGGTTTCAACATGATTTATGGTTCTCCCTGCTTGTTTTCTGCCACTTAAAGGCTATTATTGAAGTCTCCCTTTGAGGTATTTCTGCTTATAGTAAGCCAAGGAGGTCTGTTTTGATCTTGCCCTTTGTCCTTGCTTAAACAATTATCTTAAAGGTCTTTGTAGTTGTAATCATAGTTATGTTAGGTTTTCCCTCTTCTATGACTGCAGTTATTAGTGAATCTTTTATGTTTTCTAAGTCATTTGAAATAAAATCTTTGAGGAAATAGGGTGTTCCCCAAATCTTAGATTTCATTTTAAAATTTGTTTTGAAGTCATTATTTTCTTAAAGTGTGATTTGTAGAATTCATGGTTAGCCCTGTCTATCAAATAGATCTTTATTGTTCAAGTTGTGTTTTCAATTTCCCTTCATTGAGGATTAAAACGTCTCTTCCCAAATCATTGATGTCCATCTCATTCCAAAACCAAAGGATCCTGCGGCCAAGTTAGATTTGCCCTCTGATATCCCATATCCATTGATGAGTGTTTCATGACGTCCTCTTGAATCCATTGCCCAATGAAGCTACTACTTCCTCTTTCTACCTACCTTTCCTAGACCTTTCATATTCTATTGTATCAATTCAACCAAACACACAATCAAACACCTACACTTAATAACTAGTATAAAACCAATACTCCAAGCACACAAGATAAACCTTTACAAACAAACATTTGAGAGATCCCTCTCTGAGAAAAAGAGGACTAGATCCTGTAACTCTAAAGATTGGTTTTGATGTTTCCTTGTCTTTTGATTTGCCAAAATATCAAAACACGAGAAACCAACATAATGGCAATCACGGTGGGACCCTGAGTAAAATATTTAAAATCAAACACTCACTGTCTAGTATAACATAAGTAACCTTCTTGAAGCACTACCAAGCATAATGGTAATCATGATAGGACTTATTTGAGTCAGTGACAAACTAAGTAACCCTTAGGATTCTCATATAACCTTATCAAACCTTGAAGGAATCAGTTACCAAGCCATAAGAGTGAACTTTGTATGTTTAAACACCTTAGCTAAGTGTTAAATCACATTTAGGACACTCTCATAACCTATAAGACCAAAATAACTCAGAAAAACCCAAAAAACATTTCAGTTTGGCTTCACAATAAACATGGTGGTGGAACCATCCAATATTTTTACCTTCATAGAAGCTAAATAGTTTCCACCTGGCGACTCCACTAGCCCCAGTAGGCCTATTACTCATCTAGGTTCCCGGATCTCTTCAGGACTGTGTTAACCAACCTGGAGGAAGTTTAGAAGCCTAGTCCCATACTAGATAAGACATTGTGAGAGGTAAAATTCCCAAAAATAGTCCCTAAGACCTCAACCTCTCTCATTTTTGGAAACAGTCTGGCTTCACATAGGATCAAAACTAGATCCCATCCAGACCCAAATCCTCCTTTAATCGTTGAAAATCCTAAGAGAATTCGGTGGTAGACTTCTAATTCTGGAAAATCATTTGCTAATAAAAGATTCTTAAGAACAAATTTTGTCCCTAGAAACCTTCTTGTCTTAGAGGATTCACACTTTTATTTACATCATACAAAGAACATCTTTAGAACTAGATCTCAAGGTGATTTAAACCAAAATGATCTTGACATTACAAATTTGCAACAAAGCTTAAAAAGATAAGCCTCACCTTCCACTCCTCCTGACTCCCAGCTTCTTCATCACTTTAGCCTTTTCCATAACAAGCCTGCTTAAAATCAGTTTGCTGGCCCAAGTGTTTCTTCCACTCCAATCCATACTACCATTGTGCAAAACACACCTATTCAGCCCACTTTCACTCTTGTAAATCCACCTCTTTTAAATAGACCCTTATTTCCAGCCATGGCAACATGGTATGCTCCATTAGTGTTACCACAACCTCTACTTCCTTTACCAAATGATTACTAATCCAAAATTCCTCATTTCACCGGAAAAGAGTCTACAACAGCTCAACATCATGTAGATTGGTTGGAAGATGCATTTGATTACATGGAGATAGAAGAAGAAAGTGTGAAGATGATGATATTCACCCAAAGTTTAGGAGGAGTTGTAAAGAAATGGTTTAAGAACCTACCTCCTGATAGAATAAATGATCTCCTTGCCTTGCATCAAACATTCATCAAAAGATGGGAACTCAAAAAGAACCCTCTCCAAATACTAGCAGAATATAGCAGTCTCAAGAGAAATCAAGGGGAGAGTGTTCATGAGTACTCCACTAGGTTCAATAGCATTTACAATGCTCTTCCACCTCACATGAAACCTCCTCAAGGCATGGCCTTGGTAAGGTATCCCGAAGGCCTTAATGCTGAAATGACTTATCAATTAAGGGAGAGAGATTACTTGACCTTAGAAGACATGCAGAAAGGAGTTGTGAGTGTAGAAGCAAACATAATTGAGAAAAGAAATAGGTTGAGATTAGAGAAGAAGGTAACTTATAAAGATGACTTACTACCCTCAACCTCAAATTCTGACACAAAAATCGATAACCTAGTGAAGGTGATGGAGAGGATGCTTGAAAATATCAATTTGAATGAGAGAGTGCCACCAAGAGAACCTCAAAATAACCAAAACAGAAATAGAAATTAGAATTATAGAAGAGAAAACAATCAAGATAAGAAAAAGGAAAGTGACCAACAGATTAGACCTCCCTTCCAATAGAACTATGTGGATCAATATGAGGAAGATAGGGAGATGGAAAGGTTGGGAGAAGCTCATGTAAAATTGATTGGATTAGACAGTGGTGATGATGTTTTCCTCACTGAAGAATAACAAGGTTTTTTCTCTTATGATCAAAATACTAACGCCTATGAAGATTCTGATGACTATAGATTGGGGTTTGAAAATGCAATAATGGAGATGCACAAACAATATTATCTTAGGAGCAAGGGGAACATAGATAATTCAAATGAAAAAAACACTAATTCTGCTATCAAGAAAAACACAGAAACTCAGCCCAAAAGGACAGCAGAAAAAACCAACATTGTGACCAAAGAACCAGATATAAACAAAGACAAAGGTGTCTAGCAAAATGTTGAACAGAGTACCCCTAACACTTCAGCTAATGATCCTAATAAAACTATCCCAATTACCAGTCCAAACAAGGTTTAGCAAATCAAAATCACTGAAAAGAATTCAATTGAAAAGACAGAATCCAGATGTAAATATGAACAAGACAATTGTTCCTTTCAGCCTTGAGGGAGAGATTGCTAAGATAAAAATTACCATTCCCCTAGCTGAGCTAGTAACAAAAGAAGTGTACAAAAACCAAGTTTTGAAAGCTTTGAACTTAGGAGGTGATACTGACACCTTGAACTGGACAGATGACAAACCTGAGTTGTTGTTTGGTCCAAAAGTTCAAGGAAAATACCAAGAAGGCGTTTTCCCTCCCTTCTACGTTAGCTTGAACATACACGAGAAAATTTTACACAATGCCATGTTAGATTCAGGAGCTTCACGCAATCTAATGCCCAAGGTGGTAATGGAAATCCTAGGCTTAGAAATTACTAAACCATACAAAGATTTGTATTCCTTTGACTCAAGCAGAGTCAAATTTTTGGGTTTAATTAAATATTTGTGTGTTAACTTATCCCAAATCCCTGCTAAGAGTTTAGTCATGGATATAGTTGTAGCTGACATTCCCCCTAAGTATGGCATGCTCTTATCAAGATCTTGGGGAGCCAAGTTTCAGGGAAGCCTTCAAATGGACATGTCTTATGCCACTATCCATGTTTTTAACCAAAATAGAAGACTATATAGGGAATCTCACATGAAGTACATGGTGAGCAATATAGACAAACCAAACAACTCTCCAATCTATTCTATTCAATAAAGTTTAGATTCCTTTATCTTATGTAATGATGATGAAATCACTCAGCAAGATAAGGAAAACATAGACCCAATCATTTCACCAGAACAATCAAGTCTTCCCTCCAATCAAATTCAAAACATTGACAATCAACAGCAACAAGAAAATGAAAATGAGCCAAATATACTTTGGAAAATAAAATTTGATGGATCTTGTAATAAAACAAGTGCAGGGGCAGGTGTTTGGATTGAAAATATGAATCAGAGTTTTTCATATAAATTAGATTTCCCATGCACTAACAATATTTCTGACTATGAAGCACTTCTCCTAGGCTTACAATTTCTTAAACAACTAGAAGCCCAGAGGATATCAATCTTAGGAGATTCTGAACTTATCATAAGACAAATCAAAGGAGAATACTCAGCTAGAAATCCAAGGCTTAGGGAATACCGGAACGGTGCCCTTGATTTATTAAAAACCTTTGAAAAGTATGAACTTATTTTCATTCCTAGAGCACTAAATCATCTAGCGAATGAAATCACCTTCAATGCCAGCAAATACCAAATACCTGAGATAAATGAACAACTTAGCGTAAAGGTAAAACACAGACCCGCTATTCTTGATAACGAATATCACTAGCAAGTGTTTGATTCTGAAAAACACATAGATGATTTCTTAAAATCAAAAAATGGTTTTGACATGCCAATATCAGAAACCAGCCATAAAGAAAACTGTTTATATATTGAACAAATCCCAGAAGTTGAAAGGACATATTCTGCCGATATAAATCATTATGAGAACCCTTTTGAAGCAGAGATAATTGACAATGTAGACCAAGAAGACTTGGAAGTTTTACAATGCAAAAATGATAAAATTCCAAGAGGTCTCACACCTTTAGAACACCTTTTTTATTTTAACGATGTAGCCAAAGAACCGAGAATCGAGCCTGTGGAAACGAATGTAGAAGAGAATAACATAGGCAGTCTAACCAAACCCAAGATGATTAAACTATCCAACACTCTCCCAGCTCACATAAAATTGCAATACATAGAGTTGTTCAAAGAGTTTAAAGATTTTTTTGCTTGGGGATACAAAGACCTAAGATCGTATGATACCAGCATCATCCAGCATAAAATCCCTTTGAAGGAAAATCAAAAGCATTTTAAACAAAAACTAAGGAGAATAAACCCTGTTTTATTACCTTTATTTAAGGCATAAATTGAAAATATGCATGATGTTGGGATCATTGTACCAATTAGATATTCAGAATGGGTATCAAACCTAGTTTCTGTTAGAAAGAAAACAAGGGAAATCAGGATCTGTATTGACTTCAGAAATTTAAACAGGGCCTCTTTAAAATACAACTACCCCTTACCCAAGATGGACCATATAATTCAAAGGGTAGTTAGGTCAAAAAGGATATCCCTCTTAGATGGGTTCTCGGGTTACAACCAGGTGTTAGTGCTTCTAAGTGATCAAATCAAAACTGCTTTTACCACACCTTGGGGCACCTTTATGTATGTCAAAATTCCTTTTGGATTAATGAATGCAAGGGACACCTTCCAAAGGGCCATGGACATAGCCTTTTCTGGAGATATTGGCTATTTTATAATCATTTACCTTGATGACATAACCATATTCTCAAAAACTGATGAAGATCATTTGATTCGCTTGAGGAATGTTTTTGAGAAGTGTAGGAAATTTGGCTTGTCATTGAATCCCAAGAAAACACTCTTTGGTCTCCAAGAAGGTAAAATTCTTGGCCATATAATTTCAGAAGAGGGAATAAAAATATAACCCACAAGGATAGATGGCATATTACAAATTAGCCATCCAAGAAGCCTCAAAGAATTACAATCTTTCATTAGAAAGATTAATTTTTTGAGGAGGTTCATCCCCAACCTTTCTGAGCTATTAAAAAACATTACAAACATACCGAAGAAAGATGTAGGTGTAAAATGGACTTTACCAGCTAAAAAATCGTTCGAACTGGTCAAACAAGCTCTTACTTAAACACCGGTCCTGATTGGTCCAGATTTCACCAAAGACTTTTATATCTTTTCTTTTGCATTTGAGCATACAATAGTTGCAGTATTACTTCAAAAGAATGACTTGGGGCAATAAAAACCAATATCCTTCTTTAGTAGGGCCTTAAGAGATTCTCCTCTCAAATATAACATCATGGAGAAGCAAGGCTTAGCATTAGTGAAAGATTTAAAAGACTTTAGGGTCTACATTTTACACTCTCACATAATTGCTTTTGTTTCACATACTGTTGTCAAGGACATTCTAAGTCAAGACCCTGATGGTAAAAGCGGAAAGTGGATTGCAACTATTCTTGAGTATGACTTAGAAATCAGGTCCGCCAAACTAGTTAAAGGGCCAGGATTAGAAAAACTTATGGTTGAGTCTAACTTCCAAGCACTAGACATGAATATGGTAGATGTGTTGGAAGAAATAGAAGAATCTACTGCTCCTTTTATTGAAGAAAAATTTCTGAATTATCCTTCGTATGCTGACATTATTTATGTGCTTTTATATTTTAATGCCCCTCCTTCTTTGTCTAAAACTAAAGCTATATTTTTGAAGCAAAAATCTTTGAGTTTTTGCATCTTAGATGGGGTATTATATTGGAAAAATGCAGTTGGAATTTTTCTTAAATGTTTACCTGAAGATAATGCAGGAAAAATCATGCATGAGTTGCATGACGGAGAATGTGGAGGACACCTCTACTGGAAGGCCACAACAAACAAAATTCTTAGATCTGGTTAATATTGGCCTACCCTTTTCTCAAACACTTAGAAGTTAGTCATGTCTTTCCATAAATGTCAAATTTTTGATGGCAAGAGAAAACTCCTTCCATTACCTTTACATCCTATCAAAGTTGAGGCACCTTTTCAACAATGGGGTTTAGACTTCATTGGAGAAATCCACCCATCTTCCTCATCCCAACATAAGTGGATCCTCATGGCCACTGACTTATTTACCAAGTGGATAGAAGCTATACCTTCCAGAAATGCTAATGACTCTGTCATTATCAAGTTCCTTGAAACAAATATCCTATCCAGATTTGGTTGTCCCAGAAAAATAATAACAGACAATGTTGCTACTTTTAAATCTAAGAAGATGGTTTATTTCTATTACAAATACCACATAACCTTGGGCCATTCAACTGCTTACTATCCCCAAGGAAATGGATTAGTTGAATCTTCCAACAAGAGCCTCATCAATATCATTAAAAAACTGTTGGAACAAAATGAGAAATCATGGCACAATAAACTGGTTCATGCCATATGGGTTGATAGGTTAACTACAAAGAAATGAATAAATATGTCCCCCTATCAGCTAGTTTATGGCATGGATGTAGTCTTTCCCAACTCATTAGGAGTGCCATTCATGAAGCTCCTTCAAGAAGTGCAGGTTGAAGAGAATGATATGCAGAGGAGAATAAATCAAACCATCCATTTACAGCAAACCAGAGAAGAAGTTTATGAGAGAACACAGTTGGTCCAAGAAAATATGAAGAAGATTTTTGATAAGAGAACTAAGTCAGAAAATTTCCAAGTTGGAAATATTTTTATTAAGTGGGATTCAAGGAGAGAAGAGAAGGGAAAACATGGAAAGTTTGAGAACTTGTGGAAAGGTCCCTATATTGTTCATGCTGAAAGGGGTCACAATGCATTTTTCTTGAAATAATTGAATGGAGAAGATTTGTATGGAGGTCTTGTCAATGGAAGAATGCTAAAGCATTACTTTTGCCAGGAATCATAAGTTTCAAAGCATTTTATTTTTTCATTGTAAATATCATAGTCTGAACATTGCATTCAAAGTTATAAAAATAAAAATACAAAAACAAAGAAAGAAAGAAAAGAGGGAAGATTGTGAAAACAAGAAAGGTACAACCCCATACCAAAAAAGAGAAACAAATCTGAAAGTGTGCAAGCTCAAATGCCACTCCTGAAAAACACACTTCTAGTTGGTCAAACAGCCTAATCTTGACTAATTAGTTTTAAATTTTCTGCTGATAGGATAGTGAATTCAATTTTCCAAACTGTTTAAATCTTGGCTTATCAGTAGATAGTCTAGGGTAGAAATGAAAGGTTCAAACATGCTCAAAATCTGAACCTGAGTTTTTAAAGAAAGTGACTCAAATCTGTTTCAAATTCTAAGTCAAGAAAGATGTAAAGCTGGTTCCAATTAGCTCAAAATCTGAACCAGAGGACAAGCAAAGACAGCTCAAACAAAGGTCAAAACAGAGTTGTAAAAAGATGAAGGAAGTACTTGAAATTTCAAATCTCAAGCCTTCCATTTTGATTTAATTTTCTGCAGAATAAATGTCTATGTGCAGCTTGTTTTTATGCCATAGATCACAGCAAGTCAAATAGCTTAATCTTGACTTGGCTGTTTTTAATTTCTTTTTGTAGAATTTAGTGAATAAAATCTGTTGGACAGTTTAACCCCAACAGATGGTAGATCAGGTAGAGAATCATATGGGCTCAACAGTTTAATTTGAGTCCATGGAGAAATAAGGAGTAGAAATAGATTATATTTCCTTCCTTTGAAAGAATAAAATTTTGTGAAAGAATTTTCCAATCCAAGCGCACTCTAAAGAAGAAAAAATGTTAGATCTGTAGGATTGGGTAGGTAGAAAGCTTGTTGTTGAAAGGTCCATTGTTTTTATGGATGCTAATATGTTTTCAGAGCAAAAGAAAATCATCCCAGCAAAGGAAGGGCAACCCAATGGATAAGGCACTAATCAGCCTCCCAGAGAATGCAATTCTGAAGTTCTTGATGCCTTCAAGAAGGCACCATCCCCAAGTGGAGCCACTGTTAGCCACCTATGAAATTTGTTATACTAAAAGGTGGCTAAGTCATTTTTAGAGCCTTCAAGGAACAAATTTTATTGCAAAAGGTGTTGGCTCTTGAATAATCATAAAGGCTTCATTCCTTTGTCCAAAACCTTCCATACTGTGCCCATTTTACACTCCAGAGTTCTGCTGATTTCATGAGAAGAAACTGCTGCGAAAATCACCTTTTCTCCCTTTCCTCACTTCCAAAACTAATCTCATTTTCACCCCTTTATTATCCATAAAAAATCCTTCACTTTCATGTTTTTCCCCTTTCCCCTTCATCAAAACCCCTTTGATAAGGTTTAACACCCTTTCTTTCCCTTATCGAAACCCTCACAACCATTGAAAAACTTGGAAAATTTCATAAAAAATACATTTTTGTATTATAAACTTAAGCCCCCTTGGGCTAAGTTTTAAGCCACTTCCATTCCACGTGCCTACACCCTAGAACTAGGGCTAGACCCACAAAGCACTCATCGCATCGAAATTTCTGAGCATGTAAGTCTATTTGCTATGTTTAAAACCCTGATGCCGATTATCCCTATATATTATAGCCCCCGATCATATGGCATTCCATACATCCAAAGGCCCCGCAGTCGGTCACCTATCCACGTCGCATATATATAACCATGAAACCTTTTTTTTTATTAATTTTTGTGTTTTTTGTAGGGCATAAGAAGACTTCCACTGGTGCGAAGCTTAAATCACTCTCCACCGTCGATTTGATCTACAAATCGACGGCCCAAAAATCACTCGCCCCGGTGGTCCCCATGATCAATCATTGTACAAAACCAGCGGTTTTCATCGCACTGCCTTTGAAAGGAAGGATTTTTTCCCCGTTTGGTCATGATCAATGCCACACGCCGACACGTGGCCTTGAGCACTATTGAAAAACCACCCTCATCGCGCATTAAAGTTCGATTGTGGGCTCTGCACGATATTGATTTGCACCATCTAATATGAGACTGGCTCATCAGACAGTGATCACGCTCAAAAGAATCTCGGGGGATAAACTAAGGTATGATGCATCTATAAAATCATCTCTGTCATCGATCTGATCTGTAGATCGATGGCCCACAAATATTCGCTCTGGTCCCCACAGCCATGGCAGCAAATCTGCGGTCCCACAGAACCGCTAGTCCTAAGCACCTAGTCAGCATGCACGCGGCATCAATGGATTGGAGCGGGTGTTCATTGGTTCCTCGCACAATCAGCAAATCTGGACCCAAGAGCATTATAAAGCGGATTTGAAAGAAATTTTGCGTCACGCTTGCCCTGATGTCAGCAGGCCCCAAATCGGACTCGGGGAACTTTATAGGGCGAATTTCATAAGGATTTCGGGTCACAAATGCCCTTACATCAGCAAACACCTTTTGTGACCTGAAATGGTTATAAAGCTTGGTTTTATCAAAGTTTTAAGTCTGGGTATGTTATTTAATAAAGGGTGATTATATGGTTTTTCCATTATATACTGAAAAAAGGCCAAAGGCTGGGGTTTAACTCTCGCGCCTTCGATTCTTTAAAAAAGAGCCATACATGGTTTAAAATTCTCATGCCTCGCCAATACTCCAAAGGCACTGATGCCTCACGACCCCTGCGCAGCACTACACACCAATAGAACACAGTAAATGAATAAAAAATCAAAGGGTATCAGTTTCGAAGACAGAACGCACTAGAACATGAGATTGAAGATAGATCTGTGGGGATTATAGCTAAGATGGATTATCAAAAGCCTAATCCCTCTTTTAAAACACAGTTTAAAGGTAAATCATAAAGGTTCATCAGACAGAAAGCCTCCACCACCACATCTGAGGAAAATTGATTCCTCCCAGCTACCACAGTGCCATCTGTGCCTCAAAGCATTCAGACAGAGGCCAAAGTTATTGATCAAGATCAAGTATTTGCCACAGCACATCCAGCGAAGTTAATTCTGCAAATAAAATTAATGAAAAAATATCAACAGAGTTACTTTAACACAACACTGAGCCTCAAAAGTCAAGAAGAGCTCCCATCGAGCTAAAATCTTAATGTAAATTATTTAATACAGAGGACACCTATGTAAGCTTCTTCATCAAGCCCCACAAAGGTTGAGAAGCCATTAAGTCTGTATTAATTATCTTTAGAGATATTTTATCAGATCTCACCTCCTCATTCTTCTATAAATACTACTGCAGAAGATGAGAGAGGGGTTGGTTGGTTGATCACTAGTTGTAATATTTAAACTCTCTGAAATAATACATAGTCTGTTGAAGTTGAAGAACAAATTCAAGTCTTGGAAGCCTTGATGATGTTGTTGCATGCTTGTTCCTGAGAAGGCTCTATCATTGGATCCATGAGCTTGGTTGTTGGTGAAGTATTCTGAACTATTTAATGTTTTCTCCTGTTTTCATTCTGTTCCATAATTTCTTACTACAGTAGGTTGAAAGTTTTAGGCTAAGAAATTACTCCTGGAAGCACCTTAGACTTGTTCATCCTTCACTGTTTCATGTTTTCTTCTGCTAAGGTATTTTAGAGTCTTTAATCTCTCTCTTTAGTCCTCATGCTTGTTTAATTCCTTAATAGTTCGAACAGTTGGTTTCAGCATAATTTATGGTTCTCCCTGCTTGTTTGCTGCCACTTAAAGGTTGTTATTGAAGTCTCCCTTTGAGGTATTTCTGCTTATAGTAAGCCAAGGAGGTCTGTTCTGATCTTTCCCTTTGTCCTTGCTTAAACAGTTGTCTTAAAGGTATTTGTAGTTGTAATCATAGATGTGTTAGGTGTTCCCTCTTCTATGACTGCAGTTATTAGTGAATATTTTATGTTTTCTAAGTCATTTGAAATAAAATCTTTGAGGAAATAGGGTGTTCCCCAAATCTTATATTTCATTTTAAAAAAATTTTTGAAGTCATTATTTTCTTAAAGTGTGATTTGTAGAATTCATGGTTAGCCTTGTCTATCAAATAGCTCTTTATTGTTCAAGTTGTGTTTTCAATTTCCCTTCGTTGAGGATTAAAACTTCTCTTCCCAAATCATTGATGTCCATCTCATTTAGAAACCAAAGGATCTTGCGGCCAAGTTATATTTTCCCTCTGATATGCCATATCCATTGATGAGTTTTTCATGACCTCCTCTTGACTCCATTGCCCAATGAAGCTACTGCTTCCTCTTTCTACCTACCTTTCCTAGACCTTTCATATTCTGATGTATCAATTCAACCAAACAAACAATCAAACACCTGCACTTAATAACTAGTCTTAAACCAATACTCCAAGCACACAAGATAAACCTTTGCAAACAAACATTTGAGAGATCCCTCTCTGATAACAGGAGGAATAGATCCTGTAACTCTAAAGATTGGTTCTGATGTTGCCTTGTCTTTTGATTTGCCAAACTATCAAAACACGGGAAACCAACACACTAAAGGAATAATTCACAGATGGTGTCAAAATATTATTTTGATATATCCCCTTTTCATACTATATTCAAAAGTTCTAGAGACTCTTCCCTTAATGCTCGGAGAAAAATGATTTTCAAGATGTCCTTTTCCAAGTCACTATAGCCCGATCTCTGCAACGTATATTTGAAATGTTCCACACAATCCTCCATATTCTCATCCTCCTTCTACATAAATTTAAATATTTATTCCTTGATATCTCAATATTTGTAGTAATCCTGATACTTCTCTAGGAAAATCTTCTTCATATTGTCCCATGAGGTGATAGTTTCTCCTCCTAAACCCATAAACCATCATAGAGACGTCGCTTTCAAAGTAGCAAGGAATATTTTCAACTTATGAGCATCAACTATATAGTTGTACCCTTGATAGATGATGTCAAATTTGAAAATGAATGTGTTTGAATATTCAGAGGAAATACCATGGAAATTAGGCAATGTTTTCAAAGGAGTGGGCTTCATCAGCGCATCACCTCTAATATATCCAATTGGGAATTCGATCGAGGAAGTTGCAGGTGTCATGAATATTTTCCAATATTCACTCGGGATATCAATAGGTTTTGGTGGGTCTATAACAGATGGTTGAAGTTTCTCTTCAACATATGGTTGAGGTTTTTTAACAACACTTCGCCAACCACGTGGTGAAGCGAATTCCTCCAAGTCTTCTTCTCCTACACTTAGAATACCTAATTCCTCTGATCCTCTACTTGCTACTTGCTCTCCTTCTACCGTGAAAATGAGTACTTTTTCTTCTCCTAGTACTATACTCGCTACTTATTCTCTCTCTACCATTGAAATGGGTTCTTATGCAACCGAGGGTGGTACTGGTTACATAATAGGCTGCCCCTTGGATTTCGTCTAAGTTCTCACCCTTAAAATGACCCATGAAGATGATTCTGATACAACTTTCACAATGATTTATTGGATGTAGGTAACCCTTCCTAAAACCTTCCTTCCTCTCTTTTCGGTTCCTCCTTTGCCCCTTTATTCAAATATTTTTTCATGCAATTGGTAAAGGAAAAACATTCAACCAATTCTTGCAATTCAAGACATTGTTAGACAACATTTTGTCACTCTCCCTGCAATCCCCATCTTGCACAATGGAGTGTAATTTCCATGATAAATAAGTAGTGTAATGCCTTGCAAAGAAAATCATTGCATCCCTTTACATCAGAGCAATATTCCTTCTGTTGACAATTCCCTAAGAAGAGACTCGAAAACCCTTGTTTTTTCCTTGGCGCGAGTAGTCAGTTATGCCCTCGCACCAAAGAGGAAGATTAACACTGCACCCTGTTCCAGTTGGTGCTCTGTCTTAATTAGCCACTCACGACAAGCTGTTTATGGAATTTTTTTTTAAAATAGAGGCAAAGATTCCACTTCAACAACTTTGAGGATGAGTCATTGGGAGTGGTTGAACTAAATAACCACAAACTCCTTTCTTTAGTTTAAAGTTTCCACCTCCCATGAGAACCTCCTAAAGGATAGGCCTCCCTCCAACGTTTGTAGGGATCCTAACCTCCTTCTTTTCCTCTATAAAAGAAGATATCTCTCTTAGAACAAGCTAGCTAAACTTGGAGAATTGAACATATTATACCTGAACTACTGAAGAAGATAGAATAAGAAGGAATTACGTTGAGAGAGCTTGAGTCCATGCCTTCATCCCATTTGAATTCCCTAACAAGCATATGAGACGGGCTTCGACTGAACCCCGTTGGAGGAGACTGTGACGTCAAAGCATTGGTTGTAACTCTTCCTTCTATCAATACATATACGTGACTATTGTTTGGTTCCCATTTTGTATTATGTTATATGTTTAATGCAATATGCTTATCCCACTTTGACTGGCTAGTAGTTATGAGTGAAATTATTATGTCGTATTTTGTTCTTGTTTGTTGTTCTATGTGCAGGTATCCAAGTGTAAGTGCGGAAGGATTGTGACATGCCAAGGCAGTAGCAAGATGCCATCACCGCTAGAACAATGATGACACTGTTGGATTCCAGGAGGTCAATCTACCATGTCCTTCGTTCATTCAATAATTAGGAAGCAACACTCTAGCATGTCTCTTTGTTTCTAGACCCACTCTAGGGCTAGAGGGATCGTCTCTGTCCGCAAAGAGGATTTACCTGCTTAAAAAATTGGTGCCTCCACTAGGGATCAGTGTGAGTGTGTCATTTCATCTTGTTGGGTCAATTTCAATTATTGATTTGGTTATCTGTCTTTTTCTAGTTTTCTTGCTTAGTTTATATCCTTTATTCAGCTCTAGAGTGTCAAGAATGACCTCTACTCATTATGTTTTGTTTTTTCCCTTTGTCCCATAGTTATCCGGGTTAGCGCACTTTTCATCTAGACATTTGCGCCAATTGGCGCAGGTTGCTTTTTTTTTCAGTCGTGCCAACCCTTGTTTGGCACGGATTACAACCTTACAGTCGCACCGAATCCTATAGGATTTGGTTTGACCTCCTTTATGAGTATTTTGGTCAATTGTGCTTGCTTCTAGGTTATTTTTTATGTGTAATTATACCTTTGGGATTGTTTTGATTGTTGTCGACTTGCTTTTCTTAGTCATTTGTCCATCTTCTTATCAGTGTAAATTGAGGCCTTAGGGTTTCTAGGTGTCTTAGTGCACTGATCCTTCTGTTTGGAAATCAAGTTGTTTTTATTATCATCAATCTCATTCTTGGGTCGATTGCACTTAGTTTTCTTGATCCTTTTGAGTGATTTCTTTGATTATAGGATCATTTCGTTTCTCGATTGATTATTCTCCTTGTTTCTCTAAGCATAGATTACATTGCTTGTTTTTGGGTCGTTTTGAGAACTTTCTTTTGATTTGGAAGATTACAACATTAGTTTGAGTGATTTCTTGTGTTTGTTTTGCGTTTCATTGAGTAATTTAATTTCAATTCTCACACAATACTCAAGCTAGTGTTTGTATTCATTTTTCATGTAATTAGTGCATCATGTGCTTCTCTCATTGAAAAATATTTAAAAAAAAACATATTTTGCATTCTTTCTTTGCATTGAAAGTGAAATACTCTTTTGCATATCTAAGGTCTGATTGTCTAGGAAAGAGTTTCATGTTAATTTGATTGTATTAGATGCATTACTGGATTTCTTCACGTACTGTCATTGTTTTCTTTTGAAAGATATCTATCCTTCTTGTAACTAGCATTCATTGAATTAGAAATGATGTTCATTCACAATAGCTTGCATTTAGGAAATTTGAGATCCAAATTCGATAGGGCCTTAAAACTGAAACATAATCCAAGATCAACTTTAAAATTCATTTAATATACCTAAGGAAGAATTGAAACCTGATGAAATATTTTTAAGTGGTCTAGGCTAGAGATGTGTTTCGGTGTCTTAAAACCTAGTAGCTATCATTCGCCATCTGGATTTAGACAGCGCTAGTACGGACTTGTGCTCCCCGCACCGTCGATTATATAAAGGGAAACCCCTCTAGGTTGCAATCCTTTTATCCATAGGAAGCCAAGTCTATCGCCTTGTAACCGTGATACATCGAACACAACATTCAGGGAGACTACCTACACGTACATTAAGTCCTTGGTCATTTCTCTTTCATTTGATCACCAAGGTGTATATGGCAGTTCATGGAAACCTGGTATACCCTCTTTCTTAGAGTACCAGAGTAGTCATTTTGATCTTTTCATGACTCTTTAAAAAACAGGAGAGATCATCGAGCACTTGTCCTTTCATGCTCGTTTAAAATTGAAAGTGACTAGAGTCATATTTTTCCTATTTCTCGACTCTTAAAAAATGAAACAACAAAATCTGGTTTCAATGTCATAAAATTAATCACCTACGATCACACGCCCATTAAAATTTTTGTTACTTGGCCTGTTTTTTTTCCTTAGTTTTGATCTTGGAGCCTTCGATTGGTTTTATTTTCATTTTTGTTTTGATATACAGTCATGGTGGTAGAACTACCAGTTTTGTCATCCTCACTGCCTCCTAGTGGTAATTCTTTCTCAGACGTTTCTTTTGAAACCCCTCAGTCCACTAGGTCTACCGAGTTCTCGCAGCCTATTCTCCCATCTGTTCTGCCTCTTGCTACTCTATCTCCTCCTCAAGAGCCAGTTGAATTCAATTGGCCTCCTTCTGGTGCTTGGTCTGGTTTTGGGGAACAAGGAGATTTTCCTCCTCTTAGGTCAGGTTTGCCATTTTTTGTTGTTGTTGTGCCTCCTCGTCCTGATAGTCTTTTTGAAGATATCACAGCAGAGTCAGACATGGATTCATCTAGTCTTGTTGGTAGTGAAGGAATGCCTTCTTCTAGAGGAGAATATCAGCTTTTTCTGGAAGATGTCCCTCATGTTTCTACTCAGCCTTCTCCACCATTGGTGTCACTTCCATTTGGATATAGGTCCTTGAGTTATATTATGTCTGGTGTTTCCTCCATAGCACAATCTAGTACATTAACTCCTCCTCCGAGTTCGTTCCTCCCTTCCTTAGGACTATCACCGTTGACACTTGGTTTGTTGGTTACTGTTACATCTGTTCCAGTCCAACCGATTGCCTATGTGGCTTCATCCACACCAGTTGTTACGCATCATTCATTAGGATATTTTCACACTTGTAGGTCTATTTTTCTCAATCCAACCTAGCCTGTTAATCTCGGTCGTAGTAGATCACAATCTAGTGCTGCGGAGGCCCCACTTGCTTCCAGTACAGTTTCTACTACTCCTGTGATTCTTGGCAGCCTTACTTTTGAAGAGTAGTTGTTGGTTGTTCAGCAACAGATCTCTCAGGGTTCACAGGCACTCCAAGCTCCTGGTAATCCTCGATTCCATCACTATGATGTTGTTGGTAATCCCGTATATGTCTATCTGCACCATTATGATGTGTATGGTAATCTGGTCTATTTGCCTCCTATTGATCCTCATCAGGCTATTTATGATCCTTATTATATTGTTACTCATTTGGGAACTACCTTACCTGTGCAACCCTCTGGCTTGCAAGGACAACACTCTGTGGGAAAACCTTTGGCTTAGCAGGGCCCTACCTCTGGTCCACAGGGACAACCTTCGATCCCACAAGGATAACCCTCTGGTATGTTTGGTCAACCTCAAAGTCAACCAGGACTATCTCATGCTCCTAGGGGGAAAATATACCCACCATAGGAACAAACTATTGCACAACAACTGTATTCACATGCTTAGTATGGCCAAAATTTTGTGCAACCAGAACAACCCTACGGTCCTTCTCTGGGTCACCTTGGTTATCATGGACAACCTGGTCCATCACAACCATCGGGACAATCTTTTCCACAAGGCCAACCTGGTGGCCCTCAGTACTCGGTTCAACCAACTCAGCAACCGATTCAACCTGCTCCTCATCCGGTTCTACCTATCTATAGTCAACCAAGTTTTCCCTCTCTGCAGCCTACTCAACCTACTAAGATGGGACCACCTGTTCAATCGCAAGGCGCTTATTACCCTCAAGATTCTTATCAACTGGTATATAGTGTGCCCTAGGTTTCTTACCCTCAAAATCAACCTGTATATCATCAACCTCAAATCCATGATTACATTCCACAGCAGACTCCATATGCTGCTTAGCAGGGAAATCAATGGTCTACTTCAACTCAGTATCCTGGTCCTCAACCCTAGTATCAACCAAATTATCTTGCTTCTAACCCCCATGGTCTAAATCCTCCAAGACAGAATATATGGGGACAGAATCCCGCTCGGACTAGGTGGAATGTACACACAGGTCCTTATCAAAGACCTTCGATGACTTTCAACACTCAATTTCCATTTATTGCTACGTTGGAATTACCTGATGTGTCAAAATTGACGAATGATCCCATTCTTCATAACCCATATTGGCCTCCGGTTCCGACCAAGATTCTTGGTGATTGTCCTAAATTTGAGGGCAAGCTTGGCGAAGACCCCCAAGCGCATGTTATGACTTACCATTTGTGGTGTTCCTCTAACTCTTGAGTTAACAATTCTATTCGACTCTATATTTTCCAGCGAACTCTTACTGGTGCCATTGAAAAGTGGTACATTGAGCTATCTCATAACGTCTTCCAAGACTTAAATTCTTTATCCATGGCATTCCTCATGCATTTTTAGTTACCAGTTCATTATGAGACCGGGACACACCTCCTCACTTCATTGAAACAAGATTGAGCTACTCATATCTCAGATCATATTCATGAGTGGCGACGTCATCGTCGCATGATCAAATTTGAGATTCCTGATCAGCTTCTGACTCATTGGTTCACCACCTCCTTTTTCAATCAAATTGCCAAATACATAGTTATGGGGGCACGTGTAATCGAGGAACAAGCCATTTCTTACGCCCAGTACCTTGATCTTGTGTACTCTCAATCTGGCGCATTATATGATATCTTGCTTGATGCTCCCCGACATGGAACTTCTAAACCACCAACGACTCCATCCGTCGATGGTATTATTGGTTCCGTGTCTCAAACTTCTCAGAAGTCTTCTTCTTCAAACTCTAGGAAGCTGAAGTCCGCTTCTTATAATAATGTTGCTTCTCAGTCCACTTCGAATTCTGGTAAACCCGCAGAAGTTAATGTTGTTCAGGCCAATCTTACAGATAATGCTTCTAAAGGTAAGAAGAAGGGTAAAGGTAAGGTGTTAGTATGAATCTTTCGTCGTAAAATATCACTTTAGCTACGCATAAAAAATAGCCCTAACATTGATTATGGCTGCAAAATACCTTTAAGATTGCTGCACAAATTCAGATCTAAGAAAAAAAGATATTAAGCAGATAAGAAATAGCATAACTCCATAGATCCAATGAACAAGACAAGAAGAATGTATATGAAAGAATTTAGTATTATATTAAAGAATGGGGCACCTGAGAGGAAAAAAAGAAAGGTGTTTTTCGGTTCTCCTCAGTGGGATGGGTTCTTGGAAGTCCTCAGTGTTTCAGATCTAACATTTCTCTCTCTTATGGATGTGGAAAAGAAAAATAGAAAATGGTGACCAAGAAAAGATCCAGAGTGATCTAATGCAATGAAGGTGACTAATGAATGGGGAAAGCCCCCCTATTTATAACAAAATATTGGGGCGGTCTAGAACTCGGTGCATGAATAAAATATTATTAATTGAATTCTAGAAGCACCTTTTAGGAATATTTTATTATATTTGTTGGAGGGAAAAGGATTCTTGACTTTGGTCAATTCCTTTATTTATAAATAATAAATAAATAAATGATTTATTTATCATTTTAGGGGAATGATGGGAATATAATTAAATAAATAATGGTTTATTTAATTATTTATGGATGATTTAGTCAAATTTAAATAAGAATATTATTTAAATAATGATTTAAATAACTTGTTCTTAGGAAATAATTAAATAAATAAGGATTTATTTAATTAATTTCTTTGTTTTGGGTTAAATATGACCAAATAAGTTATTTTATATGGTGAAAGCAATTTTACTTAGGGTAAAATTGGTCTTACATGGTGTACTTGGGTTCATCTAATAATAATAGGTTAGATGAACAAAAAAATGGTGTAACATAAGGTCAAAGCCAATACCCCAAAACAGGATTCTAAGAAACCTCATGTCGGTGATGGTTGTCAACGCAAGCTCAAGTACCCTTGTTTGGTTTGTGATGAGGAGCACTTCACCAAGGACTATCCTCGACGGTCCAAAGTGAGCTGATTGCTAAAAAGCACCCAGGGAACTCCGACCATTATTAAAGAACCTTTCCCATCTCAGAAAAATCATATGGTAGATCAACCTCAGTGCTCTGCCCCATTTGGCTCTTAGGTGTTCATGATGAATGGTTCTGCAGAAGTTTATATTGATACTCGGTTGAAAGATTATACTGGCTCATGTCAGGCCACGGGGAAGGAGATCGCTGATGGTCCTCCTCCTCCACTTGTTACTGGCCCTCTTGAAATTTAAAGGCCCAATGTTGAATCCATTGTGAGACCACCATCCAAAGGTGTACTCCACAAGTTTTCTTATAATCCCAATGCCCGTGCGGCTCACCATTACAATATTGTTAAGGATTTGGCTCAGGCACCATCTGCGATGTCCACATTATAAGTACTTCAGGGTTTTCCATCTCAACGAAGAGCTTTGTTATCTGCGATTGGTGGGATTGATCCTACTGATACTAGCCTTCTTGCTTTTGATTTAGAGAATTTTGATCCATGACTTTTGCATCAGATTGTGCTCATTATTCAATTTGTTATTAATGGTCTCGACATCCATCGAGAAGTTGTGGACGAAGGTGCATCAACCTGTGTCATGTCATATTCATGTTGGAAAGCTATTGGTTCTCCAACCCTGAATTCATCTCCAAATTCCCTTGAAGCATTTGATGGAAGAGAATCAAAACCTTTAGGTGTTCTCGCTAGTTTGCTAATTACTTTATAAGGGAATATAGTCAATGTTGAGGTAGAGGTCGTTGATGCTAAACTCAATTATAATATTCTCCTCGGTCGTAGTTGGACTCATGCCATGTTATGTGTTCCTTCAACTCTCTTTCATGTTATGAAATTTCCACATGAAGGAAAGATTATTATTGTTGATTAGTTGTCCTTCTTCACCTCTTCTTCCGAGAACAACATTTTGTATGTGGATCAAATTCCTACTCCCTACAAGAGCATAGGGCCTGTTATTTTTAAAGATCCTGCCCTCATAGGTATTTTTCCTCTTCCTCCATCAAACTATAATATTCCTAATTAGCCCAAGCTAATAGGAATATTCAATTTGTTTTACTTCCTGCTTTTGTGAATAAAATTGTAAAGGGGGATCAATAAAAATCCTAAATCAATAAATAAATCAATGCTCAATGTGAACAAGGCTAAATATGAGATATTTTCATAAGCACAATTAAGTGTGAAATAGGCTAGATTAGTTGACCAAGTCAACCAAGACCAAATCATCAGCACTGTCTAGATGCAATGAACCTCCTAGATGCACAGTGCAGTTCTAGTTGGAGGCTACACATGTGAACAGAGCTAAATCATTGGGATGGTTTAGGGTTTGGCAAGATTTCTAACTTATAAAAGGAAGAGGAGGACATCAAAAGGGGGTTGTTCATGATCTTTTATTTTTTGAAGATATTGTTTGTTTGGAAATTTCTTATTCTCTTGTTGTTTAGCCGAGAATAATGTTGTTTAGCACTAGGGTGTTCCTGGTCAGGAATCCCACCTCTTCAATTAAGTAGCTCTTGGAGGAGTCTTGTTGATCTTGTCCACTATCAGGCATTTTTCCAAGCTACATATTCCAACTACAATGCAGATCCTGTTGAGGGTTTGGTTGTCCTTATAAGCTGCAGTAAGTGGAGGCTAGATCTATTCAGATCTAGGCCATTCTCGTGCCTCTTTTTAGTGGGAGAGCCTCCTATCCTCCTGATAAGAGAGTATTGGATCATTGGAGCTGCATAATCAGATCTTGGCATCAAGAAAAAACATTTCTAGAGTCAACAGCATAGTTTCTATCCCATAACTGCGTTATTTGCAAGAGGGAAGTTGCAGGGAGTTTTGGCATGCTTTTGGAGGGGAGATCTCTGGTGTTTGGGATTCTTCCCTTCACTGTGGTGATCCTCGGATTATATTTCTGATCCATGTTATGTTCAGATCTGATCTGCTATGTATTTTACTTACTTCAGAAATTCTGAATCTTACTGCAGATCCGCAACTTTAGATCTCATATCTATTCTTTGTATCTCATGTTTTGCTTAAAACCCCCAAGGGGAATGTGTAGAGGAACTCTTCTAGTGTACAGATCTGATATAGATCTAATATTTTGTACACAGATTTGTTCTAGATATGATATGTAATAAATAGTTGCTTCAACTCATAATATAATGCTGTCAAGCCTTCTTACAGCTAATACATTGTTGTAGCACCTCATTCTTGAGGGTTTCTTCATTTGAACTCTCCATTTTTCTCTTGTACATTGTATGGGCCCTATTATAAACATAATTTGCTGATGTATAAGTGATTAATGAACCATTATATTTATCTCCTTCATATATTGGGCTGAAATTTGTTATTTTCTAGGCAGAGTTATTTTGTATTGTTGTAGCCCCTTCTTTGGGCATTTTCCAACTGCACTAGGTGTGGGAAGACCTGTTTACCCCACCTAGAAGGATTTGTTTTTGAATCACTATTGGATTTGGGTCTTATATTGTCATATCGAAGGGATACAAGTGTTGGTTTCCAATCCTATGGCATAAATTCCTGAAAAATGTGTTTTTCAGGCATGCCTTGCTAGCAGTCCCAATTTGGCGATATTACACAAACACTGTTTAGATCCATATGATATATCGGTCTGATGACCCATGGATTATTCCTTTGCCTGAACAGATTGATTCCTTTGGAGATTCAATGCCTTTGAGTCTGATTTATATTGATTATTGTGAACTCATCGCGGCTTCGGAAGCTTTGTCCTTTGATCGTGATCCTTTGAGCATGTCTCTTGACATTTATTCTCAATCCCCCTAGCTTGGCGATTCAGATTCGCATGATCCTTTGAAAGAAGTGCTTCCCTCTAATGAATCCATCGTGGAAACCATGTCTCTTGAGGATCTGTCGTGGGACGATGGTCATCATCGTTCCTCGTTGATGCCTAGGCTTAGGGCCATGTCTACTTGTCTCAAACATTTTGCATCTCAAGTTCCTTCTCCTCCACTTCAAATGCCTATTCTGACACATGACGTCTTTACAGAAGCTAACTTTAGTAACATTACACAGACAATGTCTATTGACATTTCCATTAAACTAGGAATTTTCGAGAACATCCATATCGAGGTCACTTGTTCTTCTGATGAAGTACAAGTTTATACTAGCCTTTTTCACAAATTTCGTGATGTCTTTGCATGGTCCTACGAAGAAATGGCCAGCATTGATCCTAGTATAATGGTGCATGAAATTCCTACTTATCCCAGTTCAAAACCTGTTCGCTAGTGTCTTTTTCCGGTGCACCCTAGAAAAGATGCTGCCATTAAAGGCAAAGTTGAAAAAATTCTCAGAGCTAGTTTCATTTATTCAACTCCTTTGAAAGAATGGGTCTCTAATATTGTTCCTGTAGATAAGAAACAGAGAAATATTCATGTCTACATTTATTATCGTGATATTAATCGAGCTTGTCCTAAGGATAATTATCCTACTCCTTTTATCGATCAAATCATTGATGACTATGCCGAGAATGATATTTTTTCCCTCATGAATGGTTTTTCTAGTTACAATTAGATTAACATTCTCCCATATGATCAACATAAGACTGCCTTTATCTATCTTTGGGGTACTTTCACATATAGGAAGCACCTTTTTGGCTTAAATAACGTTGGGGATACATTTCAGCGAGCGATGTCGTATTCTTTTCACGATATTTGTCACATCATTCAACCTTATCGGGATGACCTTCCTGCTCATTCAGCTAAGCGTTTGGACCATCCTGACCATCTTTGTCAGCTTTTTCTTCATTGTCGACATTACAATATTCAACTTAATCCACACAAGTGTGTCTTCTGCGTTGATTCTGGTAGACTCTTAGGGTTTATCGTATCCAAAGACGAAATTCACCTCAATCCACTCAAGGTTGAGGCTATTATCAATCTCCCCTTTCCCTCCTCATTACATCAGTTGCAGAGTTTCCAAGGTAAGGCTAATTTTCTACGTCATTTTATACCTAAATATGTAGACATGGCTAGAGGATACACATGATTATTAATGCGGGGTGTCCCATTCTTCTGGGATGAGATCACTCAGAAGTCTTTTGAGGCCCTGAAGATGTTTCTTGTCAACGCTTTTCTGCTGCGTCCTCCTAACTATCATCGTGATTTTTCCCTTTATTTAGCCGCCGCTTTCAGCACGATTTCCATGGTTCTGGTACAAGACGATGATGATGGTAATGAGAATTTTATCTATTACTTTTCTCATAACCTTCTTGATCCTGAGATGCGCTATGCACAAGTCGAGAAGTTAGTGTTAGCTGTGGTTCAAGCAGTTCAACGTTTTTGTCATTATATTCTTTTGCATACAGTGACTGTGATTTCTGAATGCAACCCCATGACTTATATCTTGTCTCGACAATTGCTGGGGGAAAAATACTCGAAGTGGATTTTTATCCTCGAAGAGTTTGATTTGGAATTTACTACTGCCAAGTCAAAGAAATCACTCGTCTTTGCTAATTTGATCTGTTCCCTTCCTTTAGACTCTCCTCCGTCTCGTTCTAAGGATTACATTCCAGACGATACACTTTTCTTTATTCGCACCTTTGATTCATGGGACAGTGATATCATAATTTATCTCCAGACTTCTACTTTCAAATCTGAGTTGAGGAAGGATGCCCGTCGATGCATCCGTCATCAATCGCAACCTTATCATATGGTCGGGGATACACTCTTTTATGTCAGAGTGGATTCCATTCTCTGTCGATGTTTGACTCTCAAGGAAGCTGAGAAAGCCCTAAATGATTGTGACATTGGCACCTGTGGTGGTCACATGTCTGGTTATGCTACTACACAAAATATTCTTTGTGCTGGTTATTTCTAGCCTTCTATCTTCAAAGACTGCATTGTTGCAACTTGTAAATGTCATGATTGTGAGGTTTATCAATGCAAGATGTGTGCGCCACTTGTACCTCTTCATCCTATCATTACCGTTGGTACCTTTGCGAAGTGGGGCATCAATTTTATGACGTGTAACCCTCACTCGGTCAGGGGGCATGCTTATATTAGCGTAGCCGTGGAATACTTCACCAAATGGGCCAAAGCAATGCCTACACTTGTCATTGATGGTAAGACATCTGTTAAATTCATATTCAATCACATCATTTCTAGGTTTGGTGTCCCTCAAGCCATCATTAGTGATCATGGTTCCCATTTTTGGCACTATATGGTAGCGAATTTGACTTCTAAGTTGGGTCAGTGTCACGACAGCTCAATGCCATACTATCCTCAGGCCAATGGCTAGGTAGAAGCTATGAAAAAATTTCTTGTTATCATGCTTCAACATACGATTGGGATCCACAAATCCAATTGGAATCTCATGCTATTTTGAACTCTTTGGGCATACCGAACCTCAGTTAAGAGTGCAACTAGATTCACCCCCTTTCAGTTGGTTTATGGTCTGGAATCTACTCTTTCGATTGAGTGTAAAATACCTTCACTCAAGTTGGCTGTTGAATTACTGCCCAACACTTCACTAGAAGAAGAGAATCTTCTTTACTTAGAACGGTTGGATGAAACCCGTCGCTTTGCTGCTCTGGTTATTGAAGCAAAGAAAAAGTGGGTCAAATCTTATTTTGACCAATCAGTTTCCCCTTGTTCTTTCGTTGAAGGAGATCTCGTCCTCCTATACGACCAAGCTCATGATAAGCTTGGGGTAGGAAAATTTCAGCCCATGTGGCATGGGCCTTACATTATTAAACGAGTGTTGCAGAATGGGGCCTATGAGCTCATTAATTACAAAGGTCATCCTCTAGAACAACCCAGAAATGGGTTGTATCTCAAAAATATTATGCACGAGCCATTCATGCATGATCTGTGTACATAGGTGTTTTTTTTCATTTTTGTACATTTTTTGATTTGGTGTGCTTTGCGAGAATTTTCCTGCTTATTAGGTCTTTCTTATTTGTGAAGATGTATGTTACCCCTTATGTCAGTTTTGCGGATGGTGCTTCCCGCAGTACCAGGAATTTGTCTTCAACAACCTGGGTAATATATGATCCTGTAGGTGAGTTGATAGAACTGCAAGGTATTTTTATAGGACAAACTACACAATGTCGCTGATATAGTGTTGTCCTTGAACTATTAACCAAGGCAGTCAACCTTGGCATACGCACATTTCTTGTAAATATAGATTCACAGCTTGTTGTTCTACAAATCAATGGTCATTATTCAGTCTGAAACCCATACATTCTGAGATTGTATTTACGTATTCGTTTTTTGGAAAGGCATTTTTATTTTATCACATATCAACACATTCCTAGACGAATGAATGCATTAATTGATACAGTTGTCAACATTGTATTAGATAGACATTTGCGTTATTTGTAAATCATCATCATATGTAAAAGATTCATGTAGGAAATATATATATATATATATATATATATTGTGTTTGAATTAGTGTGCATCATAAATTCAAAAAATATGTGTGTTTATGTTACATCCTAAGACACCATGTCTCTCAATTATGCAAATATAAAGCCTAGGTGTCTAATCGACGTGATTCTCATGATAGCATGTCACTACCCATAAAAGTTGCCTCAGTAAGTGGTGAATGTGGCTTGGCACCCCTACGATATGTCTCTGGTAGGCACGGGAAACATCATCAAATCGTGCATAGTCCGGGACTCCACGTGTGATCCCCTCTAGGTTGCGCACGATGTCCTCTTCCTTGCCTCCCTTGCCATGAGGGTCGAAATCACGAGGGATTCACCACGCTATCGCAGACATGCCCACAGGTCTCTCTGGGACAACATCTGCAAACACATGGATTTCATGTTAGAACATACATAATTTAAAAAATCATAACACTCATGAAAATTAAAATGAGTCTTACCCAAATCTTCATCCCAATCCTCTCCCTCCGGGAGTGGGAGGTTTGGATCACCATTAAAATCTATACCAGAGTAGGGCCAGTCCTCCACGATGATAAACTTTCAGTGGAGCCAATAAAAAAAATTCGGTCTCCAGGACATCTGTTGACTGCCTCCTGCCCTTGGCATCAGAGCTACCCATTGGGCCATCCATGGTTCCCTCGCTGGTGGTGTTGGGACTATGACCTGCTGACGTTGAAAAATTGGTAATCGTTCTAGGAAGAATGATACCAAGATAGACCCATAAACAAATTTCTTCAATTTGGCCTTCTTGCATTTTGTTAGTTGGCATTTCATGTTTATTTTCATGGCCTCTGCCTAGTTGTAGATGGTTGGTGTCAAGAAGTCTACAACAAAAAGCAACTGTGTTTTTGTTGCTTCATTTGATGCTTGCAATCCTGCAGCTCATGTGATGGCATGTAGCACTAATTTTAGTGCTAAGTCAGGGATAGTCTAGATATCAAATTTCTCACTTCCTGTTCCCTTCTGTGCTCGAAACCCGTGCCATTCGTTGAGCCCTAATTTTTACATTTCCTCCCCAAAAAATAAAAAATGGAAATTGCAGGTAGTAAAAAATGACTTAAAATGAAGGGAGAAATATTGGCTCTTACCTGGAACTAACAGATTTGAGATTGGTCTGCTAGATTGTCCATTATTGTCTTCGTAAGATCACACTATAAAATGGGTAACTATTGCTCCACAAGAGGTAAAAAAGTGAAAAGTAATTATTTTTACCATTTTTGGCATTTTATAAATTTTTGCAACCCTAATTAGGTTTTAAGACATGTTTTTTTGATTATTTAATTATATTATTTTTTCAAGAAATGGGCCTTACACGAGTCTCTTGTGCAGCAACAGGTTTTTAGGCCATAATGATGAAGTAACAAGTTAAATTTTATACCTTTTCGGACTCGGTAAAAACACGAAAATTTCACTACTGGAGTCATCTTTCAGCTCTTTTCTGACTCTAAAATTGAAAATATTGCAGAGACTCTTGTCATTTTGAACTCGTTAAATGGCTGTGAAGCGATATCTAACCAGTATACATTTACCATTTTTACGGGTTGGGATATATTATTTACAAAAAAAGAATACCTTATCCTATCGCGACTAAGAGGTTCTTTCAGATATTGTTTTCTACCTTTTTGGATCTGAGGGACTATTCACGAAAAGGGCCATGCTGGATTTTTCTTTTTTTCCTTATTTTCAAACTCTCTAAACGTGAAAATATGCTGAGTTCTCCCTTTGTCAAAATTGTTAAAACCTGATGACATCGGACTTCGTCGCCATGACGTTATTCGAGTTCCTCCTTCATAGGGCTCGTAAAATGTACTAGGTTGGATTTTTTTGAAGGAAAAACTTAAAGCACAAGCGTATTCTATCCCCTTCAAGCTTGTTTTAAAAAATAATTGGGGTGCTCTCCAGAAATGGTGGGGGAAAATGGAACCAAGTTTTAGTTAAGTTGGTAGTATGTCGCTCTTGAAAATGACACTTGTTTGCATTCGTGTCAGGTTGGGGACATCTCATTCCATCACTTTTACCTCCATGGGTTTGGGCAATCTCTTCTGACCTCTCATCTAATATTTGCCACATCATCATGACCTTAGATATTTTGATGTCAAATAATGCCAAATCTAGTGTCGTGTTGCTGATATGTTCAAGAGAAGTTTGCCTCTGTAGTTTTCAACATTCCTCTGATTCTTTGTTGGTCCTGATTTGCTATCATCATATATCTCTGTCTTGTATCGATGATGTAAGAAGCATTATGGCCCACCTTCGATTGGGTCACTTCCTGTCAACTTCAGCTCATTATCTAGGAATTTGATCTAGAGACTCCCTTATGGTACTTTGAAGCTTGCATGCCTTAATGGCAGGTTTTTTGCATTCGACGCAAGGTCCACATCATTGGCCTTCGATTGAGTGATTTTGTTGATGTTTGACACCAGATAACTGTTCACATTCCATGGATTGTACCAGTTTTACCTTGATATCTATTGTCATTATTGGTGGTTTCTCTCGTGCCTATTAACAACTTTCAACATTGGTTGGTAATCAGGTGATTTTCTTGCATGTTCGACTTCAGTTCATATATTCGCATGCTTGAAAATGTACTTGTTCGGGTCGAGATGGAGTGCAAGACCCTAGGTTTTTTCTGATAAAATCCAGGCTGCAGATTCTTTTGGATTATTATGACTTATTGCATGACTCTTTTGATTGGTTGGCTGCGACCATACCTGAGTCTATTTGTTGATCCTTCTTACTGGATGATTGCTTCCATACCTCGGATCCCAATTTTTATGTACTATGTTATCGATGATTGCGCCCATACCACATGTTCATGTATCAGAGATATCAGTTGTATTTGTAATTACAGTTTTTCCGACAGCAGTGTTGAGTTCAAACGCGTTCTCATAAAGCATTTCGCCCCTCCCTCTCCCTTAGACCTCATGCTTTAAGGGGAATATGTTACACAACATTTTTTCACTGTCCCTGCAATCCCCATCTCGCCCATTGGAGGTTCATTTCCGTGATCAATAAGAAGTTTCATGCCTTGCAATGACCATCATTACATCCCTTTACATGAGATAAATATTCCTTCTGTTGAAAATTCCTTAAGCAGAGACTCAAAAACCCTTGTTTTTTCCTTGGCACGAGTAGTCAGTTATGCCCTCGTACTGAAGAGGAAGATTAATAGGAGGCCCCACACCAGTTGGCACTTTGTCTCAGTTAGCCACCCGCACCAAGTTGTTTATGGAATGTTTTTTAAAAATAGAGGCAAAGATTCAACTTCAATAACTTCGAGGATGATTCATTAGGAGTGGTTGAACTGAATAACCACAAACTCCTTCCTTTATTTTATGGTTTCCACCTCCCATGAGAACCTCCTAAAGGATAGGCCTCACTCCCACCTTTGTAGGGATCCTAACCTCCTCCTTTTTCTCTATAAAAGAAGCTATCTCTCTTAGAACAAGCTAGCTGAACTTGGAGAATTGAACATATTATAGCTGAACTACTGAAGAAGATAGAATAAGAAGGAATTACATTGAGAGAGCTTGATTCCATGCCTTCATCTCGTCCGAATTCCCTGACGAGCGTTTGAGACGCACTTCAGCTGAACCCTGCTGGAGGAGACTGCGAAGTCAAAGCATTGGTTGTAACTCTTCCTTCTATCAATACATATACGTGACTATTGTTTGGTTACCATTTTTTATTATGTTATATTTTTAATGCAGTATGCTTATCCCACTTTGACTAGCTAGTATTTATGAGTGAAATTATTATGTCGTATGTTTTTCTTGTTTGTTGTTCTATGTGCAGGTATTCGAGCGTAACTACAGAAGGATTGTGACTTGCCAAGGTAGGAGCGAGAGGCCATCACCACTACAACAACGATGACAATGTTGAATTCTAGGTAGGTCAACCTACCGTGTCCTTTGTTCATTTAATAATTACGAAGCAACACTCTATCATGTCTCTTTGTTTCTAGACCCACTCTACGGCTAGAGGGATCGTCTCTGTCTGTGGAGAGGATTTACCTACTTAACAGACCTGAAGAAGGGTAAGAAAACTTCCCTCCCCAGGATGAGAGAGTGGTTTTAAAACTGAAAAAAAAAAAAAAAAAAAAAAAAGAAGAAGAAGAAAAATCAAGAAATATTAAGCTCAGAACCTCGAGCAGGGCAAGAAAACTTCCCTCCCTAAGATGAGACAGTGGCCCCTAAGAAATAAAAATAAAAAGAAAGTAATTAAAAGTAATATTCCTAATTAGATTTTAGCTAGTTAGAATATTAAATTTTGTTTTTGTCAATAAGATAGATGAATAAGAGGGTAGAGGGACGCATAAATATCTTTAGTAGGAATAAAACCACCTCTAATGTGAATGTAGATCAATGCATATAGATAGGATCAAGATGAATAAACCACTCCTTGGTGTGAATGTGGGTCAATGCATGTGGATGGGGTCGATTTGACCAAATCAACAACGCAGTCATGGAGGTAGTGGAGATAGTGGAGGGCATCGCAGTCATAATGGAGGAGAGTATCCATGAGAGTAGCATTATTATTGTGTGGGGACAAGGGGGTGGGGGCTCACAAATCATATAAGGAAGGAGATGGCAGCCATAGAGGGAATTCTGAATATTTTTTATATATTGTCTTTTATGACTTTCTGCATGCTTAAGTTGTTTGGTGAAGTCTGTTGTGTTGTTTAGTACAAGGGTGTTTCTGAGAGGAAATCCCACCCTCATCCTCAGGGGACTTCGAGTGCCACTTACGAAAGGTTCTTTGAGCTACATTTGATCATCTTTCATTAGGCCAATATTTAGCCCCTATTAGCAGCATAGTCTCCTTCAGGAATTGTGCAATACAGGATGGCAGATGTAGTGGAGCGGTCATAACCCCATTTTTGAGCTTATCATCCGGTTAGAAGAGGAGCCCTTCATCCAGAAAGTCTTGTGGCAAGGAGTAGTAGAAATTTTCTCATAAGATCATCCACCTTCCAGTAGTCTCCTAGCTGTAGTGCATAATTCATCCCTAGGGCTACATTTTTCATTATTGTCATTTCTGGAAACCCTTTTTGGGTTACCTTGGAATTGTGCTAGAAAGCCCAGATCTCGAATCCTGAAACTTTCTGAGCACCCCATTAGCAGACATACACATTCCTAATTTCTAGCAGTAGTATTTTCAAGTAGGATTGCATAGTTACAACCTCCTAGTAGTTGGTGCAACAACAACATATTATGTCTTGATGTTTAGGGTCATTTAAAGCTTGTTTTTCATAACTTGAGTGTATCTTTCTCAATCACTTAAGTTTTTTAACTAAGTCTGCTTTCCCCTTCCTTGTATTCTTATATGGAATTTTTGGTACTTCACATCATTGGTATGAGAAACTGGTAGTGCAAGAATCTTCACAGCGCTCCACTATGCCTACCTTCCTAGCAGAAGGAAATGGGGCTAGAGGACCACAAGAGCAGGAGGATCTCAATGATTGTTTTTGGAATGTGAATCTTAGTTTCAAAGATTCAAAGAACATCTGACTTTCCAGGAATTTTTCCAGATTAAGGAAAACTGAATACCTCACAGCTACAACAAAGGAAGAGGGTACACATAGGGAAATTACCTGCAGCGTACCATGGGTAGAATTTTTCTACCTACTTTTGATGCGTCATCAAAGAGTACGGAAAATACTTGGGAGGAGACATTTGAGCATACATGTGTTGATGAGACACCACCCATTGTTGAGGTATCCATTGATGGGGTATCTGGGGTTGTGACCGAGTTATCTAATTATAGCAGTGCATCACAAGTTAATTAGGTGTCGGGAGACAACTCAACATTGTTGAGGAGCTGATAGGTATAGAGGCCTCTAGGTTTATGGCAGAATTATCATATGACAATCACATGCAGCTGACTAATGAGCATGCTTTTGTACTGGAGTATCTATGGAGGAGGGTGTGCAGACATCCTCTGGGCTAGACCTTGAGGAAGCCTTAGGAAATACAAAGGTAATGGATGATGATCGCACAGAGTAGTGCCATCAGTTTTGGGTCGACCTTCTAGTTTTGAAGGTGAAGGACACATCATTATGAGAGGCTATCCTATGATAGAATCAGGAGCTACAAGGCATGAGAGTGGTTTGTGCCGAGTGAGCAGAAAAGTTGGTCCACATTGGGGAAAGGTTGGATTCCCTAATGCTACAATTAGAGGGCACATTGAGTGTTAGAGCACCCCCCCTTCATGCATACATTCATAGGGTGCAACACTCACACGATGGAGGGACTATTCTATGTGCAGGGATTCTTGTATTTGATTCTTTTCTCAAGGTTGGATGGTACGAGGTAATAATCTCGCACCCCATGGAGCAAGTTAGGCAGATGGATACATTCATGGCTAGATTTCAGTAGATTCCATGGATTACCATATGGACATGAGGGCCAGATTACTATTGGGATCTAGGTGGGATTAACCATCACATGTAGAGTCAGTAGGTGATGGTATTTATTGTGTGATGGGTTCGATGTTTTGGCACACACACATTTTCATATCTCTATCAGAGCCCTGAAAATCCCTAGTGATATGATGGTTAGACAGGAGGGTACACCCTTTTCAGGAGCTATCTCAGCATAATGATCATGCATGGAGTCACATGGTGATTAGCCTATCTTGTTAGGAGCTATTTGGAGGAGGTGGCATCAGCAGGCCACTAGACATGGCATTACGTAGATATGGTGCTCTCTTATGGGTATATGGTACACTTGAACTATGGAGGAAAGGAGCAACGATTTCATTGTCATGTGAGGAGTTGGGCCACTTTGATCCTTTAGAGTAGATGGGGAGATGTAGCCCACCCCATGGGGGGTTCACTAGAAGAGTGGTGGATCTTTTACCCCATGTAGGATACATGATGGTACATGATGGTATAGTCGTAACCAGCGGTATCCGGTGGTGTACAGGGGTAGGTTACAGCATACAATGGCATGATGAGGAGTGAAATAGGGTAATATCATTGGGTGGTGGTTATTATATATCCCTCTCAGGGCTTTCTGGTGCCTGAGGCACACTGTCATATTAGCTGTAAAGTTCCAAAGATGTTGCATGCATGTTCATACTAATGTATATAATAGACAAAGGAAGATGGAAAGATTACCTCTTTGTAGACAACAGATTCTATGGAGAACACCAAGCAGCGAAGTAGAAATCCTTCTTTGCCAGCTCCAAATCCAGATCCTGTAATTAATCAAAGCACCCACGTAATATCTACAATATTATAACTTCTTATCAATTAAAATATCATATAAGAAACATAAAACAGTACAGATCTAAGCCATTCATATCATGCTACATAGATGATTGAACAAAAATTGTGACACTGATGCATCGAATGGAAAAAATAGATATGGTTCTATTAATTTTTGAAAAGGAGGATTACAACTATCAGTTGCACTAAGCCCTCCTCAATCTTCCAATTCCTCTCTCTATTTCTCTATCTCCAAGTATTATGATGCTCAAGGTAGAAAGCTCTCAATGAACTTCATCGATCTTCAAGCCTCACACTACAACAATGAAATTCTGCTCCACATATAATCAAACCTTCAACCTTAGACCAAGATCCCACAGCTCCAATTTATAGGAGATGGAGAGGACAAACCTTACCAACTCTTTCAACCTGTTCAAATCGGGAAAGATCTAGATGTGTCCTCGCTTTTCCTTGCTTTTTCCTTCCATAGGAGTTCAGTTTTGTTTGGAAATTCCTAATAAATGGTTTGTGCCATTTAGTTGCTATTTTGAACTGATTCCTTTTGAGAGAAAGCTGGAAATGCTAGTCAATTTTCCACAAGATATTTCCCTTTTCACACTCAAACACGGTTAATGTTTCCCCTTGGGCAAGACAGAGAATTACCCTAGGCATTAATGCTCCCTTTTCATGGTTCAGGTGCGTTATAACTCTGCCTAGATGTTCTTGGGGTGCTTTACCTTGGAAAAAATGGGACTTGTCTAGGTCATTTTATTCCTTCCATGTTACATTCTCCTCTGAGATGATGAGGAGGTAATTTTTCTTGTAATAGATGCCCACTAAAGTGTGAGGTCAGAGACGAAGATGATGGCCGAAATAATTTATAACAAGTGTAGTAGAATGAGAGGAATTGGAGGACTGAGGAAAACCTAAAACAACAACATATGTCAGAAAATATAGTATCTATAATGAGTCGACCATTCCCATGCTCATTAGCTAATCAACATGATTTCTTAAAATAGAGATATGAATAGTGTGTCCACTGATAATCATAACGCGAAAGTGTCTGTCATAACAGGAAAAAATTGATAAGTTGTCTCCAAAAACAATATCGCAACTTGGGAGAGGAAACACAACTGTAATGGTGTAAACCTCAACCCAAGGTCTTGGTCGCCGCTTCACTAAACCGCATATTTATGTACATGCGAATGAATGAGTTTTAGTCGAACATGTGGGAAATCCTCTAATTACCAGTAAATAACAAAAAAATTTAATAGACGCGAGGGTGGCCACCAATAATGATGACGATCCCCAAGATGTGCAGTACAATATGGCGAGTGTGAATAAAAGGAGTTGATGTCGAACGCTCGTAGAATAATTCAATCGGGAGCCAATAATGAGAACCCCCAACCAAACACAAGATGACCTGCCACTGATGTCTACAAGTATTTGGGTACTGACGTGTTTCTGGATCAACTTCGTAGATAAGATGTTGAAGTCGATATGAATATATCTATCAAAAGGTAGGCACTAAGGAGTCCTACAGCAGTTGACACGAAATAGGAAAAGATGATTTTGTTTGATAGAAATAATCAAGAGAAAATGGGAATAACTAACGACAAATAAGTTCTGGTATATGATGGCTTTGGTTGATATAAGGAGTAGTAGATAGTGGGATCCTCTTGAATAATAGAAGGCACTCTAAGAGGGTACTAGGAAGCTTAGGCTTAATGAAAACCAAAGAGTATTAGGATTCACCAATTGAGGAACATTGGTATATGAAGGCTAAACTTATAGATCATAGGGTTCGGCTAAATGCGAAAGCATTTTCTGGGAAATGCCATGTTCAAGATTTTCTGTTGCAAAATCGACCTTTAAAATGTAACAGAAGAAGTATCCATTTTGTCCAAATTTTTTTCCCCGTTTTATTAAGTTTAATGAGCCCAGACGGGTAAACTCGATGATTTTTTTTTTCATATTTAGATATTCTAAAAAACATTGTAAAAGACAACTCCAGGGGGTACCTTTGTCATGTTTGATAGCTGGGCATGATGAAGGGACAATAATAAGCCCGAAATAGTTCATTTACCATGAGTTATTCCATTGAATATGGAAAAGTGATAAATCTATGTTAGATGGACATCTGCCTCTTTTTGGTATGAGTACGAGGAGACGAAGTAAACTCAATGTTTCTTTGTGAAATTTTAATGAGTCCAACAAAGAAAAACTCGATGCTCTCCATGAATTTTTAACGAGTCCTGTTATTGCAAAATATGACCCTGATAGGCTGTTAATCAAGTAGACTCTAAGTAACTATTTCAAACAAAACTTTTAGTTGAGGCTTAGCCTCCTCAACCTGAGAGGGCTCTCTCACTAGGTTTAAGATTTTGATTTAAAGATTAGATGGCTAACTCTACGAATAAATTGCATAAAGTGTATGACTGGTTGAATTACTGATCAACAAAGATCTATTGGGCTATGGAGTCAAGGTATGTTTCCACAAAACATCAAAATTAGCTTAACATGGAAGTTAGGGCATTTCAGAGTTTTAGATGTATCAGCAAAATAGTAACAAAGTGAACAAAACACAGTTTACAAACATATGCAGGAAGTTAGAGCATTTTCCAATGAATTCTAAGTAACATATGTTCATACAACTACAAATAGGTAGATAAGGAAAGCCATAGGAAGATCAAACGTTAAAAGCTCTTTCTGAATCCTGAGTAGTAAGCCAATATCTGTATTAAGATAAAAACACACAATCTGCTATATTGACATAGTTTGCTTGTTAATGAAAATTTCCAACCTTTAGCCATTCAATCTCATGTCTCTTATAGAGTCATCATTACAACCTTGGATTCCCTTATCCATCATGAAGAGAATTCTAATTTCTTAGATTGACACCTATTTTCTCCTAAAACGGACTATTAATTACATATGATAGTTAACTGTCTCTTCTAGAAGTCCTAATACAAATAGGAGTAAAAATCCTTATTATATCTAAACAACCTTATCTAGAACTTAAATAATATCTCTGACAGTTGTACCTCCATATCTTCGACCTTGATGATTCCTCCAATCTTTTTATTCTATCATGTTGGTTCATGTCTTACTTGCCCTACAAAACAGGGGACATGTTTCTTATAATTTAGCCTTTTCCTTATTTGATGATCTTCTAACCCTTTTTTCTTGAAATATGGACCTTTTAAGATAAGTGACATGTATTATCACTTCCATGGAACCATGCTTTTCCACCTGTACAGAAACTGAGCCTTTGAAAAAGTAAAAAGGAGAGATGGTATGATTGCACTACGAAATGAGTAGTTGTTTTCATAGCTCAGAATTTGTATCTTGGTAAACATCTCTCAACCATCCACTTTATTTTTCCTTGAGACCTGGTCTTTCATTTGTGAACCTTTTCTAACCACCACCAGCAACAAAATTCAAAAACCAAGCTTTTTACCTCTCAAAACTTTTACAAAAATGTTACAAAATGCACCTACAGTAGTTTCGTAGCGCTCTATGAAACTACTGTGTATCTCATTTTTACATAGTATTTTCATAATCTTCAGATTTTAAGAGTATTTACAGCCTTTTAAGGATTTCCCCTTGATGTTAATAGACCTTAACAATCAAAATAAGTCAACTTTGCAATATCTTCAAAAAGTGATGTCCTTCCCAAAAACATAACTGTATTTAAGGATTTGTCACTTACTGCTCTTGTTCTGTCTTTGTTGTAGTTGACCTTTAGACTTTGTCAATTGAATTTCAAGATCTTCAATCTGCCTCTTCAACCTTCTGTTAGTAGCCCTTAAATTAACATTTATCCTTTTCACAATTTTTTCCTCTTTGATTGTAGGAAGAGTCCAGGTAAAATATTGAGCTTCATTATTGACTGTTTTAGGTTTTGAAACTCTTTCAAGCTCCCACAGAGCCTTAATTCTATTGAATTTTATCTTCTCAACAACATGTTTTCTTGCTTTCTTCTTAAGCTTAGAAATTTCAAGATTAGCTAGTCTCAACTTTTCTTTAATTCCTTCATAACTACTATTTTCTCTTTGAGTATTGAAAACTCCATTTTTGTCATCTTCAGGCATAGGTGATGAGAGGTCTATAGGCTCCTCATAAACATTTGAAAATTCCCCAGCTTTATCTAACTCCACATCCAGCTGTTTCGACCTTTTTGATTTCCTAGTTAGAGGCCTTCTGGGCTTGAAAACAAACTCTGAAATTTCATCATCAAAATCTAGCTTTTTGGAAGATTTGATCTTCTTAGATTTCCTTTCATCCAATCTTATAAAATCTGCCTGAACTAAAGGAGATTCCTCAATATCAATATCCTGTAAAAAATCATTCAAACTACCCTTTAAACTTGGATCTGCTTCTGAAACCACTGTTTTGCCTTTTTCCTTTGCTATTTTACTTCTAGTCAATCTTTTCTGGGCTGATTTGCTGGTTGACTGTTCTTGTACTATTTCCTTACCTTCAGTTGTCCTCTTTTGTGCAGATTGAGGGGTTTCTTGAATAATCACTAGTGTTTTAATCTCTGGATCTTTCACTTGATTTATAGGCTTTAACTTGACAAATATTTTTGATCTTGTCTCTGCAGGGTCACTGGTTTTTCATGATGATTTTTCTTTGGCCCTAGGGATAATACATGCTCCTTGTGTTTCAACCCCAAACCCACACAAAAACAAAAATGTACACCATTCTCTTTTTATCCTCTGAAGTTCATGTAAAACAATCAATTTAACTAGACCATGATGGAAAAGTGAAGTTTCACAGTATTGAGCTTTCATCTGCATTTTATCTGCCATCTTAGCTAAACTTCGAAAAAAGAAGAAATGCAAATCCAAAGAAATCATTCCAGTAAAATGCAACAGGAGCTTGAAATGATAAGAGTACACTTTATGGTATCTTCCCTCACAGGTGAAGTACCTTTGAATTTTGTAGAGCAGATTGGCATAGGTGTTTTTGATGTAGCTTCTTGGCACTACTTTAGTTAAATCTTTCTCTTCAAACCTTGGCTTCAGAAAAATTTTACAAGGTTCCATCTTAAACCTAAAATTTTTAAACCATCTTTCTTCTCCCCTTGGAATCTCTGTCACTGATGATATAATTTCAGGGGAAATTGTCAAATTTAAGAGACCAACCTTTGTATTCGAACCTGTGAAATGAAGAGAAAAATCTTTTGTCACTTGATTATGACCTCCCTGCAATTTTTCATAGAACTTCCAACATCCTGCCTTCTTGAAGGCCTCCTCAACTGATTTTTCTTTTGTAAAAGCCTCTATGCTTTCAGGCTCCATCCTTAAACAATGGCCTGACCTGTGATTTTTTCTTTCCTCTGTCATCCTTTCCTTGAAATTCTTGTGTGATTTTTGAAAACCTGTAACCAACAACCTTGCTTGATTTCAGAGTAAAATGCCTCGCTTGAGGAATGAAAGAAAATATTTTATTTCTACTTACCATGAGCTTACCATTCGGAAGAGGGTATGCATCACATGTTTCTTGCATGAGACAATAAAACCAAAACTAGCCCCTTTCAAATTTGAAAATGACATAAGACAAATGAACTCAAATGAATGTTATGATGGCTATGAATGGTTGCATGCATGAGAAAAGACTTGTGGCTAACACCTAATCATGAATGATTAAAGGAATTTTGGTGGATTTGATAACTGCGAAGACATGCTACGAATCCCTGATTTCATAGCGCACTCAATGCAATTTCAGGGTTTTTCGCTATGAAATGAGCAGCGTTTTCATAGCGCAAAAGCAATTTTTTACACTATCTGCACTACAAAAATGTGGTTTCGTGGCTTAATCGAATTTTTTTCAAAATGGTTAAAAATTTGACTCTCTAAACATGATATGAGACTGTCAAGTTATGTAACAAGGTTGTTAGACTTTATTACATTAATGAAAATGATATTATAACCCTATCACTTAACCCCTAAAAACTTAACATGACTTCACACCTATCTTAAAACCATTACTAAGAACCAAGAAAACTATCCATGTTTGGAAAAATGTTTATAGTGATAACAGTGGCTCCACTTTGGATAGTGTGCCCCTCTGGTACATGAAGAACCCGCAGCTCCAGTGCTATCCATTTTTGATAAAAACATAAATTTGTGTTGACAAGCATCTTCTTCAAATTGTTTGGGCCTTCACTTCGGGCTTAAGATCTTTGTTTAAACTTTTCATTATTAGAAATAAAACTGACAAAGATGGAATATGTACAATGTGATGAGTGACTGATAAAACTTCAACAAGCATAATGCTTTAGGAACCTGCCATTAACAAACCCTCCAACATATGATCCTCCATCAATTTCTTGCAATATATAAGTGTTGTTCCCATGAAAACCAACAATATTAAAAGGACCCTTCCATAAATTCTCAAACTTACTGTGCTTTCCCTTTTCCTCAATTTTGGCCTCCCATTTCAGCACTTTGTCTTGTAGCTGGAAACTGTCTTCTTTGATATTCTTATCAAATGTTTTCTTGATTCTATTTTGAACTTGTTGATAGTTTTCATAGACTTAATTTCTCTTTTCTTGCAAGGATATCAGCTGGTTGATCCTCCTCTGGATGGAATTTGGTTCCTCTTCAAGACCTTGAATTAACTTCATGACTGGCACCCCAAGTGATGTTGGAAAAACAACCATAGACAAGTTCATATGGCGAAGTCCCAATTTACCTCTTTGTACAAATCCTTTCAGCCCATAAGGCGTACTTCAACTTTATGTGCCATGCTTTTTTTTTTCCTGCAATATATTTTTGATGATTCTTACAATTCTCTTATTTGATGATTCCACAAGAACATTCCCTTGCAGATAGTATGCAGTAGAGTGTCCAAGAGTGATGTGGTATTGATGGCATAAATTTATCATTTTCTTGGACTTTAATGCTTGAGCATTATCTATTATAATCTTCATGGGACAGCCAAATCTAGACAATAGATTATTCTCTAGAAAAGAAATAATTACAGAGTCATTAGCTTGCCTTGTTGGTATCACCTCTATCCATTTGGTGAAGTAGTTCGTTGTTGTGAGAATCCAACGATGTTGCCCTAATGATGGTAGAAGTATCTCTCCAATAAAGTCTAACCTCCACTGCTGAAAAGGAGCTTCCACATAGATAGGAACCAAAGGTAGAGGTACAAGCTTTCTTCTACCTTCAAAAATTTGGCATTCATGACATGCAGTAATTCTTTTGTAAATGTCTTTAAATATTGTTGGCCAAAAATATCCCACTCTGAGAATCTTATTTTTTGTAGCCTTCCAATAATGGTTTCCTCCGCAATCAGCTTTATGAAATTCTTCAATGACTTTATTAGCTTCTTCTTCAAGTAAAAAATTCAGCAAAATTCCTCCTGTATCTTTCCAAAAAAAAATTCTGTCATATACAAAATATCTTAAAGATTTAAAAATTACAAACCTTGCTTTGGACTTTGTTAGATCAGTGGGAGCTTTGTGATGTTTCAGGACAAAAACCACATCCTTATACCACTCAGAAATGATGTATTTCTCTTCAATTTGAGCCATTTCCTCTTCATCATCAGAAATTTCTGATATTTCTGCATTCATATTTATGTCTAGACAGTCCAGATTTCACTGAGTCATTAGTTTCACCAAGCATTGTCCCTTCACTAAATTGGTTGGTTTGATGTCTATATCATATTCCAGCAATTTGGCGATCCACTTTCCCCTCTTACCATCAAGATCCGCCTGAGTTAGAATGTCTTTTATCACAGCACTTGGAACATATGCCATGATGTGAGAATGCAGAATATAAATTCTGAAATCTTTTATAGCTTTAACCAAAGCATAGGCTTGTTTTTCTAGAAAAATTATAGTTCAACTCAACATTTGCTAATGTTCTACTAAATAAAGAAATAGGTTTTTCATTACCTTGCTTTCCTTTTTGTAGAAAAACTCCAGCAATTGTGTTTTCAGAAGCAAATTTAAAAACCAGAAATTCTTTGGAAAAATATGGGCTGATGAGTACTGGTGCTTATGTGAGTGCCTTCTTGATTTTCTCAAAATATTTTTTAGCTTCAGCTGTCCATTTGATATCAAATCCTTTCTTTAACATCCTTGTAATATATTTAACAATCTCAGCAAAGTTAGGAATGAAGCGTCTAACAAAATTCACTTTTCCAAGAAATGATTGAATCTCTTTCCTACTTCTTGGCAAATCTACCTTTTGAATTGCATTAACTCTATTAGGATCAATCCTAATTCCATCTTCAGAAATGATATGACCAAGTAATTTTCCTGAAGTTAAAGCAAAGATGCTTTTAGTAGGATTAAGGGAAATACCAAACCTTCTACATTTCAGCAGAACCTTTTCTAAGTGTTTCAAATGATCTTCTTTCTTTGAAAAGACTGTTATATCATCAAGATAAAAAACCATGGACTTATCGTTTTCTTCAGAAAAAGAAATTTCCATTTCTCTTTGGAAAGTAGCTCCCACATTCATGAGACCAAAAGGCATCTTGGCGTACATGAATGTGCCCCATGGTGTCGTGAAGGTTGTTTTCTCCTGATCATCCGGATGTACAAGAATCTAGTTGTAACCTGAAAAACCATCAAGCATTGACATTCTTTGAGAACCAACAATATTTTTCAGAATTGTATCCATCTTCGGAAGAGGGTATTTTTCCTTTAGTAATGCTTTGTTCAAATTTCTAAAGTCAATACAAATTCCGATTTCTCCATTCTTCTTTCTAACCGGTACCAAATTTGAAAGCCAATTGGAGAATCTGAATGGGACAATCATTTTTGCATCAAAGAGTTTCTTAATCTCCCTTTCAATCAATGGCATGAGAAGGGGGTTAATTCTCCTCAACTTTTGTTTGAATGGTTTCTCATTCTCTTTGACAGGAATAGTATGCTGAATAATGGAAGGAGCATACTCCTTTAAATCAGCATAACTCCAAGAAAAAACATCCATAAACCTCCTCATCATCTCAATATATTTGAATTTCATATCAGCTGAAAGAAACCTTGAAATTTTTGTCATTTTAGGCAAATCTAATGTACCAAGATTATAGCTCTCTACTTCCTCTACTTCCTCTTCATCCCAACTTCTAATGCTTCCTGGTGCAAGGGCTTTAAACCATTTTCTAACTTCACCAGTAAAACTTTGTGCAATTAGTCTTAAATTCACATCTTCATCATCAACTTCTTCTCTGTCTGTAAAATCATTAAATCTATCTACATGTTCTTCTGCTGTGATTTCTTCATCACTACCCCAAGTAGGGATCCTAGCAGCATATTTACTAAGAATATCATGAAAATCAATAGGGAGAACAAGTGTTGCATACCTAGTAGGAGCAACCATGCTTGAGGGATGAAAAGTAGTTTTAGGAATGAAAAAAATAGAATATGAAGAACTGATATGAGGAGGACTACTTGATTTATGCAAGCCACTAAAAATTGAGCTCCAATTTGGAAGGGGCAAACCAACTTTGGATTTTAGTAAGACTTCAAAAGGGTCAAGTTCTTTAAGTTTATCTAGAGACTATTTTTCTAACAACAGCTCAGAGGTAATAGCTTCCAAAAATTCCTCTTTTTCCTCTTGGGTTACTAGGGATGAAGTGTCAATTCCTCTCCTTTGCAAGTCTAAGATAATATCAATGAATTAATTTTCACTTTCTGACCTAAAAAACACTTCATGAATTTTATCATCAACTCTTTTGTCTTCAGGACTTCTTAATATTTCAGGGGAGAAATATTTCGAACGAGATGGAGTACATGATATTTTTTAAATCCTTTGACTGCCTCTTGAAATAGTGTTTGGATTGTCCATAGTGGTAGGTGGATTAGGATCAGGATTGCTCCGTGTATATCTCCTTCTCGAAGCCACCTTTAAACTTTTAAAATGTATGGAGCCACCAAGGTATATTACAACCTCTAAAAAATTTCTGAGCTCCTGCTACCTTCAAAAGTTTAGCTTCTTGATTTCGGGAATGAGTAATCTTCAGGCTCTCGGCAGACGCACCAAAATGTTATCATAAAATATGACCCTAATAGGATGCTAATCAAGTAGACTCTGAGTAACTATTACAAACCAAAATTTTAGTTGAGGCTTAGCCTTCTCAACCTGAGAGGGCTCTCTCACTGGGTTTAAGATTTTGAATTAAATATTAGATGTCTAACTCTAGGAATAAATTGGATAAAGTGTATGACAAGTTGAATTACTGATCAACAAACATCTATTGGGCTATGGAGTCAAGGTATGTTTCCACAAAACATCAAAATTAGCTTAACATGGAAGTTAGGGCATTTCAGAGTTTTAGATGTATCAGCAAAATAGTAACAAAGTGAACAAAACACAGTTTACAAACATATGCAGGAAGTTAGAGAATTTTCCAATGAATTCTAAGTAACATATGTTCATACAACTACAAATAGGTAGATATGGAAAGCCATAGGAAGATCAAACATTAAAAACTCTTTCTGAATCATGACTAGTAAGCCAATATCTGTATTAAGATAAAAACACTCAGTCTACTATAGTGGCATAGTTTGCTTGTTAATGAAAATTGCCAACCTTTAGCCATTCGACATCATGTCTCTTATAGAGTCATCATTACAATCTTGGATTCCCTTATCCATCATGAAGAGTTTTCAAATTTCTTATATTGACACCTATTTTCTCCTAAAACAGACTATTAATTATATCTGACAGTCAACTGTCTCTTCTAGAAGTCCTAATACAAATAGGAGTAAAACTCCTTATTATATCTAAAAAACCTTATCTAGAACTTAAATAATATCTCTGATAGTTGTACCTCCATATATTTGACCTTGATGATGCCTCCAATATTGTTATGCTATCATGTTGGTTCATGTCTTATTTGCCCTACAAAACAGGGGACATGTTTCCTATAATTTAGCCTTTTCCTTCTCTGATGATATTCGAACACTTTTTGCTAGAAATATGGACCTTTTAAGATAAGTGACATGTATTTATCACTTCCATGGAACCATGCTTTTCCACCTATACAGAAACTGAGCCTTTGAAAAAGTAAAAAGGAGAGATGGTATGATTGCACTACGAAATGAGTAGTTGTTTTCGTAGCTCAGAATTTGCATCTTGGTAAACATCTCTCAACCATCCACTTTATTTTGCCTTGAGACCTGGTCTTTCATTTGTGAACCCTTTCTAACCACCACCACCAGTAGAATTCGGAAACCAAGTTTTTTACCTCTCAAAATGTTTACAGAAATGTTCAAAAATGCACCTATAGTAGTTTTGTAGCGCGCTACAAAACTGCTGTGTATCTCCTTTTTACACAGTTTTTTCATAATATTCAGATTTTAAGAGTATTTACAGCCTTTTAATGATTTACCCTTGATGTTAATAGACCTTAACAATCAAAATAAGTCAAATTTTCAATATCTTCAAAAAGTGATGTCCTTCCAAAAAACAGAACTATATTTAAGGATTTGTCACTTACTGCTCTTGTTCTATCTTTGTTGTAGCTGACCTTCAGACTTTGTCAATTGAATTTCAAGATATTCAATCTGCCTCTTCAAAATTCTGTTAGTATCCCTTAAATTAACATTTATCCTTCTCACAAATTTAGCCTCTTTGATTGCAGGAAGAGTCCAGGTAAAATATTGAGCTTCACTACTGACTGTTTCAAGTTTTGAAACTCTTTCAAACTCCCACAGAGCCTTAATTCTGTTGAATTTTGTCTTCTCAACAACATGTTTTCTTGCTTTCTTCTTAAGCTTATAAATTTCAAGATTAGCTAGTCTCAACTTTTCTTTAATTCCTTCATAGCTGCTCTTTTCTCTTTGAGTATTGAAAACTCCGTTTTTGTCATCTTCAGGCATAGGAGATGAGAGGTCTATAGGGTCCTCATAAAAATTTGAAACTTCCTCAGGTTTATCTAACTCCACATCCATCCCTTTCAACCTTTTTGATTTCCTAGTTAGAGGCCTTTTGGGCTTGAAAACAAACTCTAAAATTTCATCATCAAAATCCAGCTTTTTGGAAGATTTGATCTTCTTAGATTTCCCTTCATCCAATCTTATAAAATATGCCTGAACTAAAGGAGATTCCTCAATATCAATAGCCTTTAGAATATCATTCAAAATACCCTTTAAACCTGGATCTTCTTCTGAAACCACTATTTTTCCTTTTTCCTATGCTATTTGACTTCTAGTCAATATTTTTTGGGTTGATTTTCTTGTTGATTATTCCTGTACTGTTTCCTTACGTTTAGTTGTCCTCTTTTGTGTAGATTGAGGGGTTTCTTGAATAATCACTATTGTTTTAATCTCTAGCTCCTTCACTTGATTTCTAGGCTTTAACTTGACAAATATTTTTGATCTTGTCTCTGCAGGGTCACTATTTTTTGATGATGATTTTTCTTTGGCCCTAGGCTAATACCTGCTCCTTGTGTTTCCACCCCAAATCCACACACAAAAAAAAAATGTAGACCATTCTCTTTTTATCCTCTGAAGTTCATGTAAAACAATCAATTTAACTAGACCATGATGGAAAAGTGAAGTTTCACAATATTAAGCTTTCATCTGCATTTTATCTGCCATCTTAGATAAACTTCGAAATAAGAAGAAAGGCAAATCCAAAGAAATCATTCTAGTAAAATGCAATAGGAGCTTGAAATGATAACAGTACACTTTATGGTATCTTCCCTCACAGGTGAAGTACCTTTGAATGTTGTAGAGCAGATTGGCATAAGTGTTCTTGATGTAGCTTCTTAGCACTACTTTAGTTAAATCTATCTCTTCAAACCCTGGCTTTAGGAAAATTTTACAAGGTTCCATCTAAAACCTGAAATTTTTAAACCATCTTTATTCTCCCCTTGGAATCTCTATCACTGATGATATAATTTTAGGGGAAATTGTCAAGTTTAAGAGACCAACCTTTGTATTAGAACCTGTGAAATGAAAAGCAAACTCTTTTGTCACTTGATTATGACCTCCCTGCAATTTTTCATAGAACTTCCAACATCCTGCCTTCTTGAAGGCCTCCTCAACTGATTTGTCTTTTGTAAGAGCCTCTATGCTTCCAGGCTCCATCCTTAAACAGTGGCCTGATGTGTGATTTTTTCTTTCCTCTGTCATCCTTTCCCTGAAATTCCTATGTGCTTTTGAAAACCTGTAACGAATAGCCTCGCTTGATTAGAGACACTGCCTCACTTGATGAATGAAAGAGAAGCTTTTGTTTCTACTTACCATGAGCTTACCATTTGGAAGAGGGTATGCATCATGTGTTTCTTGCATGAGACAATAAAACCAAAACTAGCCCCTTTCAAATTTGAAAATGACATAAGACAAATGAACTCAAATGAATGTTATGATGGCTATGAGTGGTTGCATGCATGAGAAAAGACTCGTGGCTTTGATAACTGACAAGACATGCTACGAATCCCCGATTTCATAGCATGCTCAATGCAATTTCAGGATTTTGCGCTACGAAATGAGCAGCATTTTCTTAGCGCAAAAGAGTTTTTTTACACTTTCTGCACTACGAAAACGTGGTTTCGTGGCTTAATCGAAATTTTTTCAAAATGGTTAAAAATTTGACACTCTAAACATGATATGAGACTGTCAAGGTATGTAACAAGGTTGTTAGACTTTATTACATGAATGAAAATGATATTCTAACCCTATCACTTAACCCCAAAAAACTTAACATGACTTCACACCTATCTAAAAACCATGACTAAGAACCAAGAAAACTATCCAAGTTTGGAAAATATTTTATAGTGACAACAAGTCCCACGGAGAAAAACTCGGTTAATTTTTCAGTTTAATGAGATTTGAAAAAGATGAAAAGAATGACCCATATTTCTTTGTCGTGGTAGTTTAATGAGCCCGACAAAGGCAACTTGGGGTTTTTCTAGTTTTATAAGATAGAAAAAGTCCCTATAAAAGAAAGGCTCAAAACAGGGTCGAACATGGTCAGGTCTACACATAAACATTGACAACTCATCATAGCAACAGTAATATATGAAAACCAATAGTTGCGACAAAATATGGCATGAATTTACCAATTTTAACAGAGTAGCTGAGTGAGTCTTACCTCCAGAATGGCTATAAGAAGGCAACAAACCTTCATTTTCACTGTGTTGAGTGTTGTGATAGAGCTCTGGAGTAAAAAAAAAGTGGTGAAACTTCTGTTGTTGATTGTGGATGAACCAAGCAACGGTTTCTAATTCCGTGAGATCCAAGTAAGAGCTTGAAACTTCCCCTAGAATTTCAGTATCTTTTTAGTTCTTTTTGATGGCTGTAAATGTCAATTTTAGCAGGCCCTAAATAAATTGAGTGGCTAACATGGGTGCTTAGTGTTTTGACCGCGTTAAGAGCACTGCCCCAGTAGAGATAGAGAGTTATAATGCAATGTTTGGCACTGTGGCCCATGTTAGCTGGCAGAAGCTATTTACGAACTTGTTTTTTGTCATTCTAAAGTGTTATAGCCAAAAACTAATCCACTAAAAATTTTGCTTGTGTAGGTGTGAAGCTATTTACCATGAGTATTTGGAGCGAAATAGAGCATGAGCAGGAAGAACACAAAATGGTTACTGATGAAGGTACTTTGTTAGTTCTCCATAGATGCGAGTTACTGAAGTATGCTCATTTAGATCTGATTAGAAGGTAGGAAGACCTTCTGAGTTGGATCATCTAATAGTGGGATGACCAACATCATGTATTTCACATCGGGGGTAATGAACTCTCGATTGAGAAAGATGAAATTTACTTCTTGACTGGTATGTCATGTAGAGGACCGAGGCCCAACCTCATAGGATCCAGGGCTAATCCCTGCACTACTATGGATTTGATCTGAACTCACTACATAAACAATACCGCGGCAGTAAGTAACCAGGTGCCTATTGCATAAGTGGCAATGAGACTGTTGAGGTCTCTTTTGTGGATGATAGTTCGGTTGGCAGGAGCCAAGAGTCAGCATGTGGCCACAAAGGACTAGGTATTTCTAGCACTGGATTGCATGCAACTATAGGTTTTTGACTGGTGTGAACGTGTTGTGCACTGGGTTCGAGAAGAACTGATGGCATGTAAGACCTGGGCCCAAAGAGAGTTTGGGTGTGGCACATCGATCGTGTCTTTCATACTAGAGTGGGTGCCTACCATGAGGCCAAGAATGATCACGAATGCATTGGGACCTCAGGAACCAAGACAGGTTCATTGGTTGGCTTTGATACTACGGGCAGGAGAGGGTCCAATCTGTCACTGCTTCGATGATGGATTCTTCTAGTGGCTTGAAGACAATATCCTAATGATCGAAGATTATCCCTATGCAAGGATGAATTACACAGGAGATCCAGAGTTGGTATTTCCCCCGAGCACTCAGTGGGGTCCATATGGTAAGAAATAACTTGATCAGTATTTTGAAGTATTTTTTTATCTTTTGAATGTTTATGCACCTTTTTTGTTTCATGGGTGAAAGTTTTTTTTTGACATGAAGCTTTTTGCTTGACATAGATGTGGCACCTGTCTGTCTAGCTAGAGCCCCTCGTTATGTAAGGAGACAAATGTAGCTATATGGGGCTGGTTCAGTAGCAGAGTCCACAACAGCCGTTGAAGAGGGTGATGACACACATAGTTTGCATGAGCTTACTAGGAACCTTGAGGGTTTAATTATGGGTGTGCCACCTCTTCCCATGAGGGAGATCACGATTTTTTTGCAGCAGCATACAGTGGGTGTGACGGAGAGATACTTGGTGCCTCTAAGGAGGAGAGCAATTGTTTGCTATTTTGAGCAGCAGGCTTAGGAGGAGTTTTGGATATATGTATAGATGTCAGAGCGAGGCTTAGCAGAGCCAATTTTTGTAAAAACACCCAATTTTTGAGAAATTTTTTGATGTAACTTTACTGGACATGAAATATATATATACCTATACATATTTTGGTGGTTCTGATTTTGCGTTTTGAATTTTTTATGTTATTTTCATGGTAGAAATATACACTCATGTATGACTATTTCTATAATAAATGTGTCAAATACCAATCTAATACATAATTTTCCAATGAATCAGCTAATGTATTAAATTCTCTAGGAATGTGCTCAAATGCGATGGTTTGAATTTAACATTCTAGACGTTGTACCCTTAAGTAATAACGTAATAAGACTCAATGAAAAATGCGATAATGATTGTTTAACTGCATTAAAAAAAGTTGAGAATCTAGCCTGACAGCCAAATTGGAGACGTCGTGAGATGTAGCTTCCATGAGGAGTTGGATCACTGACATGTATTCAAATATATTGTTGGTGGCATTGCCTAGGAAGATTCCCCCATAATCAAGGAGTTCTGCCTCAGATGTGTAGAGGACCGAAGCAGTTGACGCAATGTGCCAAGTATGATAGCTGGCACCGTCTGCGTATCCAACGTATGGTAAGGGTAACGAAGGCATCTGTGTAAAAGAAAAAGTGTTAATGAGAAAAACACTCAAAAACCAAAAATATCTAGACACATCAAACAAACGCAAAATTGATATACATAAAATTACTAAGCATAAGCCTATTGGAGAAATAGGAAAAATACTTCTTTAGATAAAGCTCGTTGCAAGGCTCCGCGAGTGGAATTCCATTACAGTCCTGAAGTTCATAATCTCCTTTTGAGAGGACTTTTGTGACCACGTAAGGACCAAGCCATAATGGTTGAAGTGTTCCTGCCCCCAAGAGGTCATGTCTCTGATCATAGAGTAGAACGAGATCACCCTCTTGGAAAGAACGAGGCTTGACAGATTTATCATATTGAGATTTGACTCAGCACTGGTGAGCTTTGAGTGCCAGTGTGGCATCTTGATGAGTTTCGTCGAATTGATTGAGTGAGATAAAGTGCTCTTCTGTGGAGGTGGTGTCGGATAGGAGTTCAACTGCGAGTTTGAGTGATGGAATCTCACACTCAATTGGAAGTACTGCTTCCAGGCCGAATGCAAGTTGGAATGGTGCAAAGCCTGTGGCAGTTTTGATTGACATGTGATATGCTCATAATGTGGAATATAACTTCTTATGCCATGTGGTTTTATGGTTTCCGACTAACCGATGAATCATGGTTTTGAGGATGCCATTTACAGCTTCGACTTGACGATTCTCTTGTGGATAGTAGGACAAAGACTGATCTTGTTGAAAACCTAGCATGGAAGTTAATTCTACCATCATATGGTTCTGAAAATGTGATCCATGATCTGTGATGATTGAGAGGGGTATACCGAAATGAAAAATAACCTGATTGAACAAGAATAGAGCTGTTGTTTCTCCGTCGGCCCTAAAAGTACGAATGGCTTCTGCCCATTTCCTGAAGTAGTCGACCGCAAATGCAATGTAGTTGTGCCCATCCAAAAAAGTAGGATTGCATGTAACGAAGTCTACTCCCCATTTAGCAAAAGGACCTATGGATACAACCGGATGGAGAGGGGTGGGGTGGATGCTCATTTTCTTCATGAAAATTTGACATGGATGGCACTTCTGGACTGCTTTGATGCAGTCTTTAAACAAAGTGGGCCAATAATATCCTGTACGCAAGATTTTATGGGCAGTAGATATGCCATAAATATGACCACTACATGCCCCCAAGTGATGGTCATTTAAAACATGTTCTGACTCGTTAAAAGTGAGACAACGCCGAAGAATAGTATCGATACCGCGATGATATAGAGTATCGTTTAGGATGAGGTAGTGTTTCACTTGGTGGTGAATATAATGGCGGCCATATGATGTGAAAGTTGGGAAGAAACATTGAGTTTGGAGGTAGACCAAAATGTCTCCATACCAAGGATTAGAATAATCAACTAGGTAGACAGATTCATCAGGAAATGGATCATAAGCTACATCTTTCGTGTCAATTCTGGGAAGGTTCGATAGTAATTTGGTGAAGACTAGAGATTTATTTGCTTTGGCAGTAGTGAACACCAAATCGAACTCTTGGAGGATCACAATCCATTTGGAATATTTTCCTCCAATAACTTTTCAAGACAAACTGTGTCGTATGGGATTCTCCAAAGAAATGCCGGCAGGATACCGGAGTAATATGTAGTGTCAGAGTCGGGTGAAAATGAAGAACACCGTGAGAGAGATTTTATCCACATCTGAATATCATAGTTCGGGTCCAATGAGACCTTTTGGCAAGTAATATATCACATGTTCAGTATCGTCATCGTGAACTTGAACCAAAACCATTCTAAGTGAGGATGGTGAGGCTTCCAGGTAGAGGAGAAAGTTGTGTGAGTAGTTGGGGGCAGTAAGAAGTGGGGCAGAAATGAGTGCTCATTTCAAGGCATAAAACAACAGTCGAGCTTGGTCATCCCACAATTATATTGTTCCTTTCTTCAATAAATGCATAAAGAATTTCATCATCTCGGCATAGTTTACTATGAAATGACGTAAAAAAATTTCCTTACCTTGCAAACGTTGGAGTTGCATAATTGATTGTGGCGTGGGTAATTCAATGATCTCCTTAACATTATCGGGATCAACCCTAATCCCATGCTTGGAGACAATAAAACCTAGAAGGCGTCCAGACTCGACAAAAAATATGCACTTATGTGGATTTAGATGTATATTGTAGAACATACACCGTGTGAAGATTTTTTTCAGATGTGCAAGGTGATGGGTTCACTTCTTTGAGTGAGCCGAAAGGTCATCCAAGTAAGCTTGTACAATGTGCCTAATATCATGAAAGGCATAGTCCATAGCCCTTTGAAAATTTTCTCCTGCAAGCAACAAATTGGAATATTAATTTTTGCTTATACCATCTAGGAGGTGAATAAAATGGGTAAAAGGCCCATGAGTGGGAATAAAATCCCTCATAGTGTGAAAGGGATCTATGGAGTAGCTCTATTTTGCACCTTCCACTGTGAAAAGGGGCAAATGCATGAGGAAAAGGTCAAGTTTGACCAAGTCAACAATGCTGCCTATGAGGTGTAGCTTACTTGGGAAGACAGCGCAGTTTGAGAGGGAGAAATATTATTTTGGAAGAAACCCTAATGTGTGGTGTCTAGGGAAAAGAGACATTCACTTACATAGAAGGAGGAAGAGGCAGCCATAGTGAGACATGTTTGAGTATTGGATTATTTGTCTGTTCATACTATTTGCAGTCTCCCACTGTTCAGCTGAGTTGTAGTGTTGTTTATCACGAGGGATTCCTACTTAGGATTTCCTCTCCTTCTTGAGAGGCCTCTTGAAGGATTTCACTTCATTTTATCCACATCTAGGCTCAAGGCCAAAGCCATTCCTTTAGCTACAACATTATCTCTGCTCAAGTGTAACGTTGTGTTGCAGGGTGTTGCAGTGGAGGGGTTCCACAACACCATTCCTTGTATCATATTTCAAAGGAGGGGGTTTATATTCCTCAAGAATATTAGTGAGGAAGGTTTCTAGGGTAGATTTTCATATCTTGGCATCAAACCAAGCTTCTCCCACCATATATAGTGTAGTCCTTTCTCTAGACTGTGTTATTTTAGTGAGTACCTACAGTGGGGGCTTGTACCATCATCTTGGAGGAAGAGATCTTCAAGGATAGGATAAGCGTATCACTTAAGAGATCTATTGGATGAGGTTTATTTCAGATAGTACATCATATTTAGCCATCTCTAGTTATTTTTTGAGTTGCAGCTACTACCTAGTAACTTTGGAATTTCTACAGATTTTCCATTTGTACATGTATTTCAACCAATCCTTCTTAAGGATTGTTGTATTAGTTTTTTCAGGCATTGAGAGCTTGCTCCCCCTCATTTCTTGAGCTATTATTGTCATATCATTCTATTTTCATGTATTTTGTTGCAGTGTATCCAATGAATTGCGTTATTTTAGCCAGGGCTTTCCACATGTAGCAGTGTTTATTCATTTTCTTGTACATGTTCTATTGAGGTTCTCATTGCCTAGCTTGAGTGATTGATTCCTCAAAGAATTGTACTCTTTTGCTGCTATATTATACACTTTTTGGATATTTTCATATTCATGTACTCAGGCTTACGATAATAACACGGTCATTCCATTTTATGTGCATACATTGTTTCAGTCCCTTCATCGGACACTTTTTGAGGACAACTAGGTGTGGGAGATCTGTTTAACCCACCTAGAAGGATTTCTTTGGAGCCTCCTCTTGGATTCAGTACTTAGACACATTTTTCTAAGGGATCCAAGTCCTGGTTTCAATTATTTTAGCAACCATTACTGGAAAATTCGTTTTCCAGTCATGCCTCACTAGTTGTTCTAGATTTGGGATATTACAGTGGTATCAGAGCATAGTCTTGGCTCAACCTCTGAGTCTAAGCCCAGGAGATCAGAAGATTTAAGAGGATGGGTTTTATCTCATCATATTTCAGATCCATGAAGAACCTCCCCAAGGAGGATAAGCAGAAAGAAGAGGAAGAACCCTACACTTCCTATTCTCATAGAGAAGGAGACAAAGAGATAAGCAGGAAAAAGACTCCATCTTTTGGAGAAGGAAAAGGGGATAAGCTTACAAAGCTTATTCCTAAAACTATACATATTATTCATAAATATTTCAAGAATATTAGGAGGGATATGTATGAATAATCTCTGAAAGAGTTTGAATCTAAAGAAAACTCTAGATTTGAGGAGTGTGAGAAAGCAGCTACACACCCTAATACACAGCGCAGTCACATGCTTAGGATTGCCGGAAGAGGGATGGAAAGAGGAGAAGAGTTTGCTAGGAGGGAAACCCTTAGTGATTTCTTGAAGGATTATGAGTCTCAAACTCAGAAATTCTGAGACCATCTCATTTTTTTAGAGTTTTGCAAGATCAATGTCAAGGGAAGAGAGTAGCAAGATATATTTATTCTATCTACCTTTGAAGGTTCACCTACACGTTCAGCCAAATCTTGGGTGGAGGAGTTAGAGACCTTATTGTAGCAGCACCACATTCTTGGAGATGAAGCCATTAAAGTTGCAGTGCTGCATTTGAGAGGTAAGGCTTATGCCTGGTGGATCTTTGAATCCTTTTCTTTGAGAAATGTAAACGTTGCATCCTATACTAGTTTCACTAAGGCATTAGTGGAAAGATTTGATAGAAGGATTCATGAAACACACATGGTGGAACTAGAAAAGAAAAATCAAACAAAACCCTTGCATGAGAATGCAGTACCATTGCAAAAAACCATGGGGGAGACTGAAAAATTTCACCATACTTTGTCGGTAGAGAAAATTCCATCTCATATCTTTGAGCAAGGGAGCATGGAGATCTCTTTTTCAAAAAGGGATCCAATAATTGGAGGATTGCCCATTCATGTTGCAAATATTGATGGCAACAACGTTGTTTCATCTAGATATTATTTAGTGCCTCATGTAGAGGAAGGAGGAGCTCTTGCTCCAAATAGAGGGATGCTTGCATCTTTTCAAGGAAGTCCCCAGGATCTCATGTCTGGAGATCAAGGCACAACTCATGTTCTACATGTTCCATTGTTGGGGAGATGTGGAACCATGGGGACACAAGGGGGAGGTAGGGAGAAGACCCAACATCATGAGATGAGGAGTACACATACCTATTCACTTCAGGAGGTTGATGCACGTAAGAAGGTGATTGGATTGCACAGTGGAAGCATGAAGAGTTTTTTCCATTCATATATTCAGTCATCTCTTGTTGAGGATGTCTCATTGCATGGAGAAATTTTGCCAGGGAGACCATTGGATCAGCAGAGGAGGATGGATGCTTCACCAGTTAAGGCACCACTCAGTGATTTTAGAGGAGTGGGAACCTTGGGAGGGCTTGATATAGCACTGGGAGTCTTGGGTAGACTCAAGGAGAAAGGGAGCATTCTCTCAACATCATTAGTACCCACTTCCATTTCAGATTCTGCGATGTGGTAGAAGTAGTAGGGGAAGTATAGCAGCCTTCCAACTTTCATATTTGGCATGGGAGATGTCAAAGAGGAGGATGACCATATGGCAGGTGCTCTTCATGAGAGACAATAAGTGTTGTCACTATGGAGGATAGATCCATATTGGAACTCCCAGCTGTTGGTGGAGTATTCCAAGGATATTTTCACTTGCATGATCTTGGATGACCAGTTGCATGAGGAGGGATATTCAGTCAGAGATGGGGTCATCTTCTATCATGGTAGGATCTTCTTTCCTAGAGCTTCCATGCTCAAGGAGAAGTTTCTACATGAAGCTCATGAGGATTTCCTTTTCAGCCCCACATTTTCTATGAGAGCATACCACACCATCATGGAGGGGTATTTCTGGATGGGCTTTGAGGAGGAGATATATCAGCATATGAGGAGATGCATGGATCGGATGGAGATGGAGGAGAGACATAACTCTTTCGAGGATTTAGCACAGCCACCTCTTTTCTCTTTGAGGAAGAGAGGAGACTCATCTATGAGCCACTCCATTTGTTTGAGTAGTAGATATGGTAAGGGTATTCATTATTGTTTACATGATTATTTGTATGATGTATGTATGCACCCCTTAACCATACATTTGTAGGATGATGCTCCAAGGAGGAGAATTCTTTTTGCCAGACCACATGGTTTAGTTGAGGCCATAAGCATGATTAATGGCCATCCCCTAGGAGAACTTGGGGAAGAGATATGTTATGGAGGACATGCTCATTTTACACCTTGCATTATTCACTTCCTCCATACTTATGAGGAGATTGGAGCAGCAGGCAAGTGGTTAAGAAGCCACTCATTTTATCAGTCTCTATTGCAGTTGAGGGTCAAGTTGCATTGGTTGCACTGGAGGTACCATTTTCCTTCTCATTTGTTACATATGGCAGCAAGTATGATTCTCATTTTTGCTCCCTATGGCTCTACTGTTTCTTTCTTTAAGAGGAGTATGCTTGGGAGAGAGACACATTGGGTGAATGTGTCCTTTGAGGGAGAATCTTCCCACACTTTTTGCACTACATGTTCTAAGGGGAGCATGGGATATGGTATGGTCCCCTTGACAACACATTTCTTTTCTTATGAGGTGAGCCATATGATGGTTTCGATGCCATATGATGATGACTTCCAACTCATCATATATGGAATGATTTGGGCCAGGTTGAATTGCAACATTGGAGGAGAGGTCTTTGGAGATCTAGTCCTCATCTTGCCACTTGAGGGAAACCTTTTTACAGCCTAGGATCAACAGACACTCTAGACTTATCTTAATTGGATATATGGACATCGTGGAGTAGGCTACATAGTCTACCATGTGCAGATTTTCATCCCACCTACTTTGCTGGAGCCAAAGGTGGAGGACAGTTTTCATGAGTTTCCTAGTTGGAAGGTGACTCACTTTGCATGGCTAATAACTTGGAGATGGAGAATATATATGGGAAATATATTTCCCATTATATTTCAGATCCCATTCTTCAAGGGGACCTCTAGAAATCACTTTACTACCCTCTTGAGTATTTCACCTTTACATGATGATGGCTTGATAACTAACTTGCATGCTGAGGAGGGGCAATGTGGAGACTTGATCGATGAGATAGCATCACTTCACTTGGACGAAATCAGCATACATGGATTCTATAGGGAGAGGAGGAGAAAATAATTCAGTCTATCCTTGCACTTGCTTGAGGACAAGCAATCTTTGAGAGGGGAGGACTGTAATATTCCAAAATTTGCAAGCAACAAATTGGAATATTAATTTTTTCTTATACCATCTAGGAGGTGAATAAAATGGGTAAAAGTCCCATGAGTAGGAATAAAATCCCTCATAGTGTGAAATGGATCTATGGAGTAGCTCTATTTTGCACCTTCCAGTGTGAAAAGGGGCAAATGCATGAGGATAAGGTCAAGTTTGACCAAGTCAATAGTGCTGCCTAAGAGGTGTAGCTTGCTTGGGAAGACAGCACAGTTTCAGAGGGAGAAATATTCTTTGTGGAAGAAATCATAATGTGTGGGGTCCAGGGAAAAGAGACATTCACTTGCATAAAAGGAGGAAGAGGCAGCAATAGTGAGACATGTTTGAGTATTGGATTATTTGTCTGTTCGGACTATTTGTAGTCTCCGGCTGTTCAGCTGAGTTGTAGTGCTATTTAGCACGAGGGATTCCTGCTTAGGATTTCCTTTCCTTCTTGAGAGGCCTCTTGAAGGATTGAACTTCATTTTCTCCACATATAGGCTCAAGGCCAAAGCCATTCCTTTAGCTACAACATTATCTCTGCTCAAGTGTAACATTGTGTTGCGGGATGTTGCAGTGAAGGGTTTCCACAACACCATTCCTTGTCTCATCTTTCACAGGAGGGGGTCTCTATTCCTTGAGAAGATTAGTGAGGAATTCTAGGGTATATTTTCATATCTTGGCATTAGGCCAAGCTTATCCCACCATATATAGTGCAATCCCTTCTCTAGACTGCGTTATTTCAGTGAGTACCTACAGTGGGGGCTTGCACCATCATCTTGAAGGAAGAGATCTTCAGGGATAGGATCAACCTATCACTTGAGAGATCTATTGGAGGAATTTTATTTCATATTTTACATCATCTTCAGCCATCTCCAATTATTTTCTAAGATGCAGCTGCTACCCAAAAACTCCAGCATTTCTGCAGATTTACCATTTGTACATGTATTTCAGCCAAACCTTCTTAAGGATTGTTGTATTAGTGTTTTCAGGGGTTGAGAGCTTGATCCCCCTCATTTCTTGAGCTATTATTGTCATATCATTATATTGTCATGTATTTTGTTGTAGTGTCTCCAATGAAATGTGTTATTTTAGCCAGGGCTTTCCACATGTAGCAGTGTTTATTCATTTTCTTGTACATGTTCTATTGAGGCTCTCATTGCCTAGATTGAGTGATTGATTCCTCAAAGCATTGTACTCTTTTGTTGCTATATTATACACTTATTGGCTATTTTCATCTTCATGTACTCAAGCTTACCATAATAACATTGTCATTCCATTTTATGTGGATACATTGTTGCAGTCCCTTCATCGAACACTTTTTGAGGACAACTAGGTGTGGGAGATCTGTTTAACCCACCTAGAAGGATTTATTTGGAGCCTCATCTTAGATTCAGTACTTAGACACATTTTTATAAGGTATCCAGGTCCTGGTTTCAATTCCTATAGCAGCCATTACTGGAAAATGCGTTTTCCAGTCATACCTCACTAGCTGTTCCAAATTTGGGATATTACAGAATGTGATCGATGATGTGGGTGGTGGTGTCTTGGCGCAGTGAGGTTAAGAGTTTCATACCGGTTTGATATCTAATAGGTAATTGGAATTTTTTTAGAAATTTTGTAGCTAAGGCACCAAAAGTGTTGATTGTTTTAGCCCCCCTATAAATGTTTGACAAGCAAACAATGGGCTAAATGTTTTTGAGCCTACAAGGAATGCATTTCCTTTGGAAACACATCATCCTTGAAGCCTCCTTGTGCCTTTTGTCCTTTGATAAAGTCCCCTCTGCTGATTTCCATTATAAAACCTCTCTATTTGTGAAGAAATTCCCAAAGGCCTATCTCCCTTTCCCCTTATTTCACCCCGACTTAGCCTCTATTTTATTCGCCCTTGTCTCCCCTTCTATTTCCTTTCTTACCCTTCAAATCCCCCCGAAATCCCCTTTAATTTCTTTCCAAATCCTTTATAACCACTTCCACTTTCCATACCCCACCATGTATTACAGACAAACTCTATTGTAAAGTTTATGTTATATAATATGTAACCCACCGCTGTTTCCATCACAGATTGCACTCATCGCATGATCGCATTTTCACTTGTTTGTTCGATCGATCCATCGCAAATATTTGTGATGTGATTTGATCACGTCGCAAATCCTCCACCACACTTGCGGCCATTACTTGTCCTCTCCAATTTGGTGCAATCCTTTGATCTGGTCCACAGATCCAACGGCCAGCGCTCAATCGCGCTCCCCGCCCATTCGCAATTGCAATTTCTAAATGTGCGACCCTTCGCATCTCCCGATTGCTCCTCTGTTGTCGGTCTGCCTCCAAATCGGATGGTTGGCGCTTCATCGCACCCCGCCAGTCGCCTCGCACTTCCCAATAGCTTCCCCTTCCTCGATCGCAATCGGAGGTTATAAGTGCGCGTCCCTCTCGTCCATCGCGATTGCGATTCTTCGACTAAGCCTCGACCGTCCATTGGGTCTAAGATCTAGCAGTTGAAATTTGATCATCATCCACCTCTGGCTGGGTCCCACCTCATCGCATTTCAATGCATTCCCTTCACATTTCTTTGTAATTTGTTCGAAGTCTAAAGTCTTATGTTTCACAGTTGTTCTGCCCACTTTTATATATCATTTCGATACTCGATCCCCGCCGTTGATCTTCGCTCCCAGGTCGTGATCTAATGGTCTACGCTGCATTCTGCCATAAAACCCTATTATTTGTAAGTATTCACTATTTCATTACATTTTGTCACCATTTTTTAGTGAAAGCCACCATTCTGCCGCCGCGCTATCATATTTTTCGCACTTCGTTCCACCAGTCTTCCATTGCATTGATTGTCTACACACAGTCGTGAGTTTCTGCAGAGTACAAGAGTTGAAACACCGCCATAACTACACAGTATGGATGCAGAAGTAAGTTTTCCACTAACAGAGGCAAGGAATTTAATGAAGGGCAGGTTTCCACACCAGCAGAATGTCTTCTTCCGAAGAAGGACGGATTGCCCATACTATTTGATTATATGCTGTGCTCCAGAGGAGATCTCCGCTCAGAACGTAGTCCAAGGATATCAGAGCATTTGTTGCTCAAGTACAGCAGACCATTCTATTTTTCATTGCCATTTTGTTTATTTACCGAAGGTACCACAAAGTACAGCGAACCAGAATGCATCAGAGACATATCTGGAATTAATGAAGCCTGACGAAGACCATTCTTTTCTCCAAAGAATGCCAGAGATTAATGCTCAGAGTTTAAAACAGAATGGGCTTTGGCCCTCTCCTTCTTTTCTGAGTTTAATGCTGTATTTAGTGTTCTACCTACTTCCTCTACTCTTTTTCAGCTATAAAAACTATGAGAAAATTGTTGTAATGGTTGTTGATGAGATAGCAGAGAGGTGCAAGCAGTTTCTCTTGAGATAAGTTCTATGTGTATAGTTGTAAGATAGGCTGAGGAAGATGTATTCAGGTTGAATGCCCATGTTGTTGGCTATGTTGTACCTGATTGGTGTTGATATTTAATATGACAAGCACATTTCTTTGGATCCTGATCTAAAGCTGTGGTGATGTTCTTCTATCTCTGTGTTTATTTCCATTTCATTTCATTTCATCTGGCTCACATTAGAAATTTGGCATAAGATTCACCCTTGTTAGGTGCCTTATGTTGCTGCTCTCCCAGCCCTTTATGTTTTCTTCTTAATGTGTTTATCTAAAGTTTGATTTCAATTGATTTAACCAGTGTAGTGGATGTTGTTGCCTACTAGCTGATGTATGAATTAACATAATATGTATTAGATGTTCTTGTTAGGATTTAATGGAATGTTTTGAGAACACTGGGAGGTCTAGAACCCTGTATCTACCTCACTAGGATCTTTCCATTCTATTTAAGCCTTTCCAAGTTCCCTTGTGCTGCCTCTGATTTTGTCCAAGCAGGTCTGGAGTTAAATGACATCTGACCTGATCTATAGATGAGATTAGTTGGTTATCCCCCCTTCACTCTCGGTCATTAATGTCCCATACCACCCTATCACTTTAGGATCCAAGGCTTTAGATGACTACCCAACTGAAAGCTTGCATATTGATAACAAGTAAATCCTTTCTTGACTCCATTACCCAATGGACTTGGTTTTCTCTAGATTATCTCTCATTTGCCTAAATTCTTCCTTGCCCAGTCCTATCTCACGATGAACTCTTCCTTCCTGATTCCCAACAACCAAAATCTTAATCAAATAAAAAAACCTTGTGCACATAACTAGCCTAAAATCATAACTTAGAGCTTCAAAGACATACACTTTGACTCATATAGAGAGATACCTCTTTGGACCTAGAAGGGCTAGATCCTAAGGTCTGAAAGTGGTTCTGATGTTGTCTCGTCTTTTGGTCTTGCCAATCTGGACAAAACACGGGAACCCCAAAAGACGGCCCCACGTGGTAACTCAATGTACCATTTGGTAGCGTTGCCTATGAGAGTGCAGGGGAAAATTTGAAGCCAGATACTATCATCCACCATGGAGTTAGAAACAGACCATAGATGAAAGGTGGTGACATGTGTAGCTAGATCATCCCCTTGTTTCCTGTCGAATTTAGGGATGTCCGATGGAATCTTCTGCAGTACTAGAGGCCAGAGTGGGTTGTGGTTGATGGGATAATTGGTCAGTTTGTAGATGTCAGGGATTTCTAGATCTGCTTGTTGGCTTGAGGGGTCCTGACCGAGGTTCAGTAAGTAAGGTTTTCCAACAAACCCCTATACTACTGGCCCTTTCGGCAGTGACCTGCTTTCATAGGTCAAAGTCTCACCCGAAGTAGTATGGGTGGGTGCTGGAACCAGGTTTCCACACCCTGAGAAAGGATGGGTAAATAAATCAGAGTAGTGCTAGGTCCTGTAATATCTTATTCTATGCAGAGTTAATTACCTCTCTATTCGCATCCACATGCACTAGATCTATAGTTATATGCTTGTTATAACATCAACACAGTAGTACATAAACATAACATAACAAATCTAGATCCAAGAACATAGTATACAGATCTTTCGCAACATAGGGACAGAAAATGCACAATACATCAATTACCAGTAATTCACATAACAGTACTCATAGATTCAGTTCTCTAATAATATTTCGCATTCATGCATTCATCAATTCTTCCTTAACCTGAGCACACAACAGTAGGGTCCACATATAGCCGGACTTGGATCTCTGCGCACACAGCCAGCAGGAGTCTGTTCCCCAAAACCCAAACAGATAGCTCAAATCACAATTCACATCAATAGCTCATCATATCCTATCCTTTAAAATACAACATTCATCTCTATTTATAACAATCTAGCCTCGACTTTCCTATGGTTTGCAACCCATGGTTTTCAGACCCCTAGTTTACCCCTTTGACCCATTACAATGCATTCGGGGCTTTGACCCACCCCAAAACCCCTACGTTAGACTAAATATAATAAAAAATATTTAAAATGGACCAGTTTTGTAGCTTGTTAGGAGACCCCATTCCAACAGTCCCCCAACACAATCTTGTGACTCGTCCCGAGCCACTGCAGTGGTGCGGCATCCATTTGCACGCGCAAGGTAGCTAGAGTGCGAAGGAGTGGTTGGAGCACTTCATTACTCTGGGCCACATCTCTTTGTACAATTTTTACCAGTGTCAGGGAGGCAGGGCCATTTGGAGCTGTGGTTACCCATTCCATTAGCCGGTGGAGGCACGCAATGGTAGACTAAGCGCCTTCGGTGAGCTGAAGTGCGGTGGCAGCCCATGGTTCCAACCGTTTTTTAATAACATGCTTGTTGTGGTGAAGGTTCTCAATCCTGTCCAAGATGACTAGACGCTACGCGAATATAGTGGAGGGTGAGGGGGCTTTGACTTAGTCCAGAGCAGCTTCTGCCTGCTGCAATTTCGTCTGGATATGCTGAAGCGTGGAATGGTACTAGATGGTCGTCCATAGTTGGGTAGCTGTTTGGACTAGTTGTGCGCCCTGTGTCATCTGCTCTTGAATAATATGTGTTTCCTCTGTGACCACTGCAATCCGCTGGTCCGGTACTTCCTGAGGTATGTCATAATTCTGTCGCCTGGCTCGGTCAAAGTGGTGAGCTTCACACAACACTATGGTGTTTAGTACTTGTAGCTCTGTGTGAAATAGTTGTGCTAAATCAATTTGGATGTCCCTCGTAGTTGGATTAGGAGCATTGACGAGGGAAATTCAAGGGAGGGAACACACATTGGTTCAGCTGGGCGGGACTCCAGAATCGTAGAGGAGCCACAGCATGTCCCTATATCGTAGCGTTCCATCTGTACGTGGTTCACGGACAATCCTTTCTGTCGGGAGCTCGTACTCACACCAGTGGTTGCACTCAGCATTCCCCAGCTCTCTGGTTGCGTCCATCCTAGTAACAAAAAAGCGGGCAACCCAAAGAATGTTAATGAGTGCAAAAAACTAGTATGCAAATAGCAGGAGCATGTTGTAGGGTGAATAAATATCCTAGTGTGTAGTTATCTAGCCATCCGCACACTCTCCGAAGCTATTTAATGGTGGAGTAGCCCATTCGTGAGACTAACCATCGATCAAGTAGAACAATCTTACCATAAATGGCTGCATTGATGATCTACTGCCGATTGTGCATACCTATAAGATCCCTTTTTTATTAAATCAGGATGTGATGACAGTCGTCCCGCATGCTTGAGGTCGTTTCCATGGAATGTCAGACCACCGATGACGCCTGTATGTCATTCGCGTACCCTGAATGAAGGTCGACGTGAGGTGTGTTTGAAAGTTGGCCATCAGTATTTTCGAACCATGTGCTTTTCCCTTGGTTGGAACATCCTTGGACCAGAGGGCTGCATCGTGCTTCCTCGTGCCATTTATTTCTTGAGGCAGCCAAAAATTCTTCAAATTACACATGGGCCCGGGCAGGTCCATAACCCAACGCATGCCTAGGTCAGCGGTACCCCTGCAAGCCTGTCTATGCAAGGCTTGATTGCACCCTTGAGTGTTGTATGTAAGCAAGTGTCTGTGTAGGTCGACTAACCTCGGAGTCCATTTGGAAACTGGGGTCCCTATGGATAGGATCAACCTTCTCCAATACTTCTCCTGAGTGAAGAATACTGGTCCTTGCATAGGTGCTCCACGCAATGTTAGTGATAGTGCGCCTTGCCTCCATTCCATGGGAATATTATGTTCAAATGTCTTATGACTATCATCTGTGTCCTCCTGGCAGGGCAGGTTCCTTTCCATGGTAGAGATGCGGCAAAAATTCTTGACAGTCTGAAGACATCGGAGCGCCGAAACTTCATGCAATTGGCCTTGCCAATTTTCCAGCTCCTCATTAGAGTCAGAAAAACATTTACTGTCCTTTTCCTAATAGAGCATTCCTTCATCCATGGGGTTAACCTTAGCTTCATCCTATGTAGTTATTTTATAAATGTGATCTAATTCCTCCTCTTCATAGGCTAGCTCTGTATACCACGCACCTTCTGCTGGATCTAGTGGTACTATGAAATGGGTACCTTTGCTTTCAAACACCATGTTGCGCTTCTTTATATTGATGACACCTCCCATGTCAATTGCCCAGTCCAAACCAAGGAGTGCAGGGTATGGATCTGCATCTTTCATAATTTCTATGACTTCAAATTCAACTAGGACCCTTACCCCTGTGATGTCAACCATGACTTTTGGTAATCTTCCTAGACGGATGATTTTTTGTTGATTGGCCATTCGCAGCTGGATGGTGGACCATTCTAATTTAGGTTCCCCCATTCATTTCCATGTCTGCTATGGTAATACATTCACATCTCACCCCAAATCTAAGATAACCTAATCCATCTCGTAGTCACCAATCTATGTAGTCAATCGCATTTCTCTTCTGGTGCGCTTATTATAGTTGTATAGTTTGTGTACATCCTTGGTTTTAGGGATCAAATTGGTCCGAACTACACAAGTATTTAGTAGTTCTTGGAGATTTCCTATAGCCTGCGGATTTTGCAGCAGCTTCAGACATGCCTTTAAAAAGGGATCAACCCCTTCCTCTATCTAAGGTTGCATTTTCGGCGGCGTGGGGACTGTTGGTGTTGTTTGTTCTTTGAAAGGCACTCCTTCTGGGGAGACAAGCTCCTCTTTTACTCCCTGGGTGACCAGCCCGCTATGTGTCATGATTTTTACACATGGATTCACCTTTCTTAGCTTGAATTTAACTCTTTGTATTTTCTGCGTAGGGCTGGGCTGCTTCTCCTACATCTTGGCTATTAAAATTGGGCAATATTCTACCTCATGGTCTAGCTACCTACAATATTTGCATGATGGCCCGATGGGATTTGGGCCTTCTCTAGAAAAGTGCCCTATTTCCCCACAGTTATAACAGACCAGCTACCCACGTCTGCATCCTGCGCTTCCTCCCTGACCTCCTCTGCCTTGGGCTGGTGATCCTCCAAAGTGTGCAGAAAGTCTTGGCAACGCAGGGTCCGATTGTACCCTATATAATTTCCCACGATCCATCATTAAGTCATAAGTATGATAGCTCTGCTCATCATGTCCCACTGATTGGCAGAATCGACACCATTGTTGCTTTATATCTAGGACGTATGCACCTAGCCGAGGGCAATGGTTCGTATCATGCTGTCCTGCTACCCCAAAATAATCACACCATAGTGCAGGTCCGCTTGAACCTGGTCATAATAGAACGGGTTCCCTACTTGTCGCTAGGCGTACCGGACTAGGTCCTCCTGCTTGCATGTAATCCGTACACAGAGGGCACTGATCCTTCATATGGCCAGACACCCGGCATAATATGCACCAAATATCTGTGCAAACATCCTTTCCTCGCTCTTTTTGCAGGTTCTGTATCTCCATATGCATAGCCCCAAGTTGTTCCTGGATTTGTTGTACCCCTACTGATGTATCCTCTCAGGGGGTAGCCTCTAGTTTCATAGCAACTTCCACATCCTTCTCCTGTGACTCAAAGGTCTGATGACTCATTGGCGTGCACAGGTGAGGTATCAACATAGTGAAGAACCATTCTGTATGCTGTCTATCATCATATTCGAATCCTCCTTCCCTGATTTCTTTCTTTAGTTGTTGATCAACCTCCCATACTGACTTAGACGCACCTTGTTTGAAGTCCTTTACTTTTGCTACCAACTGGGAATAATATTTCATCTTCTTAAACTGGTGCTTCAAAGTGTCCTTGACATCTTGAATAGATGCACCCCCATTCTGGGCAATATACCGCATATACCTATCCAGGGCCCTATCCTCGAAGGCCAATGACAGCTGCGCCCTTTTTACTGTATCACTTGCCACATTCTGTGCAATCCATATAGAGTCTGAAATGAACCAAAATCATTCCATGTCCTCATCTCCTACCCCCTTGAAGGTAGGTAGTTTCAAATGCACAACCATATCACTATCTAGGGAGGGGGGCGGTATAGGCGAATTCTTACCTTTGCGTGACCTAGGTGGTGATGTAGCTGGGGGATCTTGCGTAGCTGGTTCCTGTAATGGATTATAGGTAGATCTCCCCCTGTCAAGTTTGGTCCGATAGTATTTACCATTGTGTGTCGCGCTTCCGTCTAGATCCGAGGTCATTCAATCAGTATGACTACACATAATGTTCTTTTCGCATAGTAATTTCTTGATCAGCAATGCCAACGTCCTCAGAAATTTTCCTCTAAATCCTTTGAAGAATTTTTGGTCGGCCTCAGAGTATGATACACACTGACCAATGGCAAATTCCATCACAAATCCTACTAGCACACTATCCACCAAGTGATCCACCGTACGTGTGATAGTATTATCAGTTCTTTCCAGCTACTCAAGCAGCTCTGGGATCCACTGAGTGACTCGCTCATCCTTCCAGCACTTCTGTAATTCCACAAGTCTGGCCAGCCACTCTTGGATTTCTATTGAAAAGGTTATAAAGAATATTTCATAGCTTTTAGTAAGAATGTACCTATTTTTCCACCTTTCTGCTATTAACTTTTCACTGCGATTTTCTTCTACTGCGAACTCCTAGATTTGTCTTTCGAACCAGTCTTCGATCTCTTTTCTTTCAGGCTTCCAGTATTCTCTTGTCATTACCTGATTCCTCTCTCAGACTTCTTCCAGTCTTGGCAACAGAACCATTTATTGGCTCGAAGGGTCCTGACCCAGGTTCGATAAGCAAGGTTTTCCAACAAACCCCTATAGTACTGGCCCTTTCGGCAGTGACCTGCTTTCACAGGTCAAAGTATCACCCGAAGTAGTATGGGTGAGTGCTAGAACCAGGTTTCCACACCCTGAGAAAGGATGGGTAAAGCAAGCAGAGCAGTGCTAGGTCCTGTAATCTCTTATTCTACGCAGAGTTAATTATGTCTCTATTCGCATCCACCTACACTAGATCTATAGTTATATGCTTATTATAACATCAACAAAATAGTACATAAATATAACATAATTGATCTAGATCCAAGAACACAGTATACAGATCTTTCACAGCTTAGGGATAGAAAATGCACGATACAACAATTATCAGTAATTCACATAACAATACTTACAGATTCAGTGCTCTAATAATCTTTCGCATTCATTCATTCATCAATTCTTCCTTACAATTCCAATTCCCTTCCCAACCTGCGCACACAGTAGCAAGTTCTGCACACAGCTAGATTTGGATCTCCGTGCACATAGCCAGCAAGAGTTTGCTCCCCAAAACCCAAATAGATAGCTCAAATCACAATTTGCATCAATAGTTCATCATATCCTATCCTTTACAATACCACATGCATCTCTATTTATAACAATCTCGCCTCGACTTTCCTATGGTCCGCAACCCATGGTTTTTGGACCCCTAGTTTACCCCTTTGACCCATTACAATGCGTTCAGGGCTTTGACCCACCCTAAAACCCATGTGTTAGACTAAATATAATAAAAAATATTCAAAATGGACTAGTTTCGTAGCTTGTTAGGAGACCCCATTCCAACACTGCCAAAAATGGCAATTATATGTTTTCCCCTGGATCTAGCCAATGAAGTATTGGTTGACCGTTCGGACCGTAGGGTCCACCCATCAATGTGTTACCAATAGGATAAGTATGAATTTGTTCATAAAATCTCTCTATGGGTGGGGGTGTGGGGTTGTATGGTTGCTATCCATAGGGTATATTGTACTGGGGAGTGAACTGTTGGTTTCCCTGAGTGTAAGAGTTACACACTTGTCCAAATGGATTTTTGGGTTGGTTTTCCCATATCGACGTGATAAAGCTAGCTGAAGGCATACTACTATTCACATAGTTAAGCAATGACATAGACCCTACATCGAACGTTTGACCACTCAAACGAATAGTGTTAACAATATGTTATCATGTTTTTCCTAATGACCGTAGGGGTATCAAAGTGCCCCCCATCATATGTGTGTTGGTGACACTGCCCCCTGGCATGGTAGCCAAGGGGTTTGAACTCAGCAAAGGGTTCCAACCGAAAGGGTTTCTAAAAAGAACCGAAGTAGCGCCGCTTGCAAGAGCGAGAATTGTGGGTCCTGGTGCAGTCACCGTAGGAGCAGATCCCAAAGGATTTGGAGGTCCACTAACAGTTATGGTGACCGCAGTGTTGTAATATTCCTTTTTGGGGATTCTCAAGATTCTATTTTAGAGATAGAATAAAAAGGAATTTACTGGCTATGTCTCCTCTAAAAAGAGGGTGAGAACCAGAGGCTACCTAGCCAACTGTAGACTCTGCCAATAGAACTTGGAATAATCCCTTTCAGGAATCTCAACAAGGTCTTCAATGAAAACGCTATATAAGAAAATATAAGAAAGAATAACATAGATCAGGGCTGGTATCCCCTAATTTATTCTGTATGTGACTTATTTACAGAATTTCAGCTGAAACAAATCGGTTTAAGCATATGAAACAGATCTCCCAAAATCAAGACTAGCTAGAAATCAACCAAAGAGGGAGGTTGCTGCAACATGAAAACCCCAAGTACTAGAATTCCGCAGTTTTGACTGAAACTCAGAGGAGGATAGAAAAAGATCTGATACTTCAGAGATATAATATTAAATCATATTTATATTTGATCTTATAGCCTCTAGAATATATTACAAAAGAAACTAGGGAAAAATCCCTTCAGAAATTAGAGCTGCAACTAGCAACAAACTGCAGAAATACATAGACAACGTTATTTTTCAGATGGTTCACCTGCTGCACATTACATTTTAGATCTATGAAATATCTATGGATTAAACATCAGATCTAATATATATCTGGAAACTATAATACTTTAAGAACAAGATCCAATTGGAATTACATCAAAATATTGCATAATAAGTTGTAGATCTGAATTACAATTTGCAGTGCTGCAGAAAACCTAGAAAATTCTGAAGATAAATTTTATTGCTGAAAGAGATCAGATCTATAGAGACATGGATAAGCAACCCAATCCATGGATCACCAAGGGAAGGCAAGCCCAACACCAAGAGATCTTCCTCCAAACTGATAGCAAACTGAAATAAGAAAGCCCTCTCACAAAATAACGCAGTATTGAGCAGAAACTGCACAGAGGGTGAAGGAGAATGAATAAATTGAATAAGATTACAGATATGATACAAAATATGGATCAGCTATCTCTTTGGAGGCTGAAGAACAAACTCCAATAGAAAAATCCTCTCAAAACAAGCTAGATCTAAGCAGATCTAGAACACCACTTGATACAAAAGATAGTAGCTGCAAAACCCTCAATGGGCCAGTGATGCTCATGAAAGATAGAGCTTGGTCTCAAACCAAATATTGGCTCACTTCAGCAAAGAACTCCTCCAATGATCCTCAAGGGAAGAGATGAAACCCCTAAATAAGAATTCCAATCACAATCCTCCACTAAACAACAGAGAATGGTATTGGTCTAAGCAGACAAATACTTCAGAAATATGATCTATCAACAACCCCTTCATGTTGCTCTCCTCCTTCTTTTACAAGTTGAGAAAGCCCTTGCAAACCCTAAAATGCTTTGATGAGATAACCCTATTCACATTAGAGGCTCCCTTCTAGAATTGTGCAGTCCCTTTTGGACATGCAATGAACCTAGACAGTGCAGTTGATTTGGTCAAGGTGGACCCAATCTTTGGCTCAAGCCTCTTTCACACCTGCAAGTGATTATTTACATAGCCCTTATTTGTCTTTGTTCACATGGGCATTGATTTTATTAATAATTTTTAGGATTTTTACATGTCCTCCTTTATTCATTTATTCATAAAACATAAATAAAATCAAAATTGAATTTCTCCTCTTAGCTAAGGCTAAGTAGGAATATTACAGTCCTCCCCTCCAAAATGTTGCTTGTCCTCAAGCAACTGACAGGGTAAAAGCTGTAGTTTTTCACCTTCTCCATTGTGGAACCATCAAGAATCAAGCTTTCATCATGGATTAAGTGCTCACCAAACCAATACATCAGAAACTTCTCCTCCAATGCCAACATGATAGGTGCATAGTATGCCCCTTCAGGATATAAAACTCAATAGAAATGAACATGGGTGAAGCAATGTCATATCTGAAACATCTATCATGAAGTACAGGAAAAAGTTCCATCCCATGTGGCACATGTACACTACTTAATTTTTTCCCATACATACCCATAAAAAATACCAATATGTCATCTATGTATGGAAGCAAAATCACATATAGGCAAACTGAAATTTGCACTTGAGGAGGTGGGTCACAATCCCACATAAGTTACCAGCGCAGTGCACTAATTTTTTTGAGTAGATCTGAGTGTGATAGGTGGTACCCCCACCACATATTTGCTGCATGGGTCACTTTGATATGGCTGAAAGTGAAGCCCTCATTAGGTGCCTTTGGGAAGCACCCATCATGATAAATAATCTCCCTTTGCACCTCAAGGGAGTGGCCAGCTTTGGAATTTTTATTGGCCTCATCATTGCCATGAGATATGCATGTAATGTTACTCCTTGTAGGAGCCATGGCCTGCATACATATGGTAAGAGAATGTGCCAAATAATAAAAATAAACTTTCTCTACAAAATCCAATTTCTTACCATACAAGTCTCCCACACACATAGAATTAGGCATGGGATTTTCTCCTCTTTTGTGAGAAGAAAGAGATGGCTAAAATGTCTCCTGCATAGGATCCATTGGCTGCCCCATATCCACATAACTATTGCACTCTTGTAAGTGCTGATGTAGTTCCTCCAAATCATAATGCTGATGTAGTTCTTCCTCCATACCCTCCCAATCAAAACTCTTCAAGATTAGGGAGTAGATTTTTGTTGACTGCATGTAGCTGGAAAGGAACTCCTTGTGTGCTCTTTGTAGTATCTCTTGCTTAATATTGGAGGCTTGAGTCAAGAATACTTTACCAGGATGATAGATGACCCCTTCATGGACCAAATAGCCTCCTCCTTGCTTTATTACATCTAATATCATCCCGGTGTGCAGATATTTGGAGTACTCCACAAGGAGTTGAGACCTCCAATATGGATCTACACTTTTCAACAAAGACAATGTTGTTGATGCATCTATGGTGGTGCTTTCCTTTTTGCTGCTTGTTTCTTTGGCACTATGCATGCCAAAATTGTTTGTGGGAAGGTTGATCCTCCCCCTTGCTTCCTGCCACAGTGTTGTGACTCTTTCTTCCATTGTGTTAGCACTTGGTGAAGCTTTCCCCATAGAATATAATGGCACCCCAAGTGGCTTGCCATGATGTAGGAATGTCCCTTGCAGCATTCTCATAAACATGATAGAAGGAACTGTGAGGTCTCTGCCCCCATTGTGCAATTCCATCTTTGTTGTGTGGGTAGAAGCATCAAGTGAAGGGTAGGTGTGCACGCCTTGAATGATTTGTTGTTTCCCACTCTTCAAATCCACCCATTCCATCTACAAGGCCTTCCAATCAGTGGTGAATTTTCCCAAAGTAATCAACCACTGGACACCCAACATAATGTTGGTGTCTGTTATGTCCACTACAAAGAAGTGGTACTTCAAAGTGTAGGTTCCCATAGTCATAGAAAGTGATGGAACATACTGCATGCACTGAATAGTTCTATATCTCGGGACCAAAACAGAGAACCCATCAAAATTATTAGTAGAGATCCCTCTCCTTTGTACAAAGTGAGCATCAATAAAGTTGTGGGTTTCCCCACTATCAATGAGAATAGATACTCTTTGCTTCATAACTCAACCTTGCACTCTAAGAGTCAAATACTTGGGCACTCCTCTCAAAGAAGCAAGAGTCCCACTAGTTGGAGCAAATGCTCCTTCTTCCTCTCTGGATGATGATGGATCCTCCTCATCATCATCACCAACACTGTGACCTCTCCTAGGTCCATCATTTCCCTCCTCCTCCTCACAATCAAAGAAGAATTCAATATAGTGTGCTCTTCCAGTAGCACATCTATGTCCTGGTACCCATGGCTTTTGACAAGTGAAACATAATTTCTTTTTCCTCAACTCCCTCCAGAGATCATTGTCAAGAAGCTTTTTCTGTGAGATCTCCTTGGGTGGAGCAACTTTCCCCTCCTTCCCTTTAGAAGAGTGAGTGGCTTTGCTTGGGAAGGTTGCCTTTTCCCTTGGCAAGGCATCTTGGAGATCTCTATTTCTTTCAATGGCATCATGCAGAGTGGTGGGCTTGGTAGACTTTACCAACCCATGCAAAGGTTCTTCCAAGCCATCAATGAACATATAGACTCTCCTTGCTACTGAAATATCAGGAACCATTACAGGCAACCTCAGGAATTCAGAGATATAGGCCTCAGCATCTCCTATCTATTTAAGCTTTGTCAAGCTTATGAAAGGGGCCTTTAGATCCTTCCGATAAAATCTCTCCACTAGTCTCCTAGTGAACTCAGCATAAGTGGACACATCTTTGTGCCCCAATGTATAAATTCCATGAAACCACTAGTTGTGGACTTCTCCATCAAAATGCAGTGCAACAATCTTAATGGCTTCTGCTTCAGGCTCTTTATTCATCTGGAAATAGATGTCCAACTTTTCCACCCATGCTTTAGCTGAACAAGAGGGTGATCCATCAAACTTAGCCAAGAAGAACCTGTCCATGGTGTGGTGCCTCCCATGAAGGAAACCTCCATCTCTGTACTGCTGCCATGGCCTCCTCCGGTCCTTGAGATGGAAGAAGTCTTGAAAGCTCAAGTTATCCTTGAACCTTTGACTTTGTGAATCATATTCTGCAAAGTAGCCTTCCAAAGATGTTGGCTCTTAAATCCCTTCATTCTCTATAGCCAATAAGGTAGGCATTGTAGAGCATTGTGAAATATGTGGAACTTGTGGCAAGCTCATAGGTTGTCCAGTCCCATACTGAGACATTTTAGAACTTTATCCTTGATGGAGTCTTCCAAGGGAATATCTCATTCGATCTATCCTTATCTCCTTTATCTCCTTGGACAGATCTTGCATAGCTTCCAAGAGAGTTTTTTCAAACTCTTCTGCCTCCTTATCTTTATCATTCACCAATTCAAGGGCTTTCCCCTTGTCTTGACCCTTGTCAAGGTCAACAGTAGTATAGTCATACTTTCTATGAATTCTATTCTGGTATCTCCTCTCCCTCTTAGAAAGAGCATCTTCATATTTGGAATGCAGCATGACTAATGCTCCCATGCTAGCACAGCCTGTGCCAAGAGTGGAGCTCTGATACCACTATAATATTCCCTTTTGGGGATTCTCAAGATTCTATTTTAGAGATGGAATACAGAGACATTTACTGGTTATGTAACCTCTAAAAATAGGGTGAGAACTAAAGTCTACCTGGCCAACTGTAGACTCTACCAATAGAACTTGGAATAATCCCTTTCAGGAATCTCAACAAGGTGTTCAATGAAAACGTTGTATAAGAAAATATGATCAGGAATAATGTAGATCAAGGTTGGTATCCCCTCATCTATGCTTTATGTGACTTATATACATAATTTTAGCTGAAAAAAATCAGTCTAAGAATATTAAACAGATCTCCCAAAATCAAGACTAGCTAGAAATCAGCCAAAGAGAGAGGCTGCTGCAACATGAAAACCCCAACTACTAGAATTGCGCAGTTTTGACTGAAACTTAGAGGAGGAAAAAAAAAAATCTGATACTTCAGAGATATAACAGTAAATTATATTTATATTTGAGCTTATACCCTCAACAATAGATTAAAAAAAAAACTAGGGAAAAATTCCTTTAGAAATTAGAGCTGCAACTAGTAACAAACTACAGAAATACATAGATAGAATTATTTTTCAGATGGTTCAGCTATTGTAAATTAAATTTCATATCTATAACATATGTATGGATGAAACATCAGATCTAATACAAATATGGAAACTATAAGACTTTAAGAACAAGATCCAATTGGAATTACATCAAAATATTGCATAATAAGCTGCAGATCTTAATTGCAATTTGCAGTGCTGCAGAAAACCCAGAAATTTCTAAAGATAAATTTTATTAATGAAAGAGATCAGATCTATAGAGACATGGATCAGCAACCCAATCCATGGATCACCAAGGGAAGGCAAGCCTAACACCAAGAGATCTTCCTCCAAACTGATAGCAAACTGAAATAAGAAAGCCCTCTCACAAAATAACACAGTATTGAGCAGAAACTACACACAGGGTGAAGGAGACTAAATAAATTGAATGATATTACAGTTTTGATACAAAATATGGATCATATATCTCTTTGGAGGCTTAAGAACACATTCCAACAGAGAAAGCCTCTCAAAAAAAGCTAGATCTAAGCAGATCTAGAACACCACTTGCTACAAAAGATAGCAGCTGTAAAACCCTTAATGGGCCAGCGCTACTCATGAAAGATAGAGCTTGGTCTCAAACCAGATAGTGGCTCACTTCAGCAAAGAACTCCTCCAATGATCCTCGAGGGAAGAGATGAAACCCCTAAATAGGAATTCCAATCACAATCCTCCACTAAACAGCAGAGAATGGTATTTGTATAAGAAGACAAATACTTCAGAAATATGATATATATATCAACAACCCATTCATTTTTCTCTCCTCCTTCTTTTATAATTTGAGAAAGCCCTTCCAAATCCTAAACCACTTTGATGAGATAGCCCTATTCACATTAGAGGCTCCCTTCTAGAACTGCGCAATCCCTTTTGGAGATGCAATGAACCTAGACAGCACTGTTGATTTGGTCAAGGTGGACCTAATATTTGGCTCAAACCTCTTTCACACCTACAAGTGATTATGAACATAGCCCTGATTTGTCTTTGTTCACATGGGCATTGATTTATTTAGACTTTTTAGGAGTTTTACATGTCCTCCTTTATTAATTTATTCATAAAACATAAATAAAATAAAAATTGAATGTCTCCTCTTAGCTAAGGCTAAGTAGGAACATTACATGCTAGGACTGGGCGTAGGCTGGCTAATGGGATTGCCGATCATTGGAGTAGAACTAAATACCGGCAAGGAATATGGTGGCAAACCTGAGTTGGTTACCATTGGCATCAACCCCATGGGTGCCGATTGTGAAATGAATGTTGGTGTAGCCAAAGACATATCTTGGCTTGGTGTAATCTAAACTAACACTGGCACCGATGGGTTAGTGAGAGGAGGATTTCAAGGAAGTACGACTCCTTCTGTAAAAGGATCCTCTAGAAACTCCGTGTGATATGGGGCTATGTGAAAATCAGGGGTTGTCACTTGAGATTTCTCTTCCAAAGAAGGCATGGGCTCACCGAGACTCGACTCTTCTTCTGGTGTGAATGGAGGGATACCTCACTGTCGTTAAGATAGAAAACTAGGGTCAAAGGACGCCACGATAACCTGTTTATTTTTAGAAAATTTTAACTATTTTTGATGTGCTATAAAGTCTCAGTGATAGTAACCACAAACCTAAAAAAAAAAAAAAAGACTTTCTAAAATCAATCAACAAGCAGCCAGAATAGGGTGGCCCCCTTTGAGTACTACCATTTGCTGGAGATGAAACCCAGTATCACAATAGCATATAGAGATGTTTAGTCGTAAACATTGTTACAGTTAATCTAGAGCTTTGCCCGAACCTTAGACAATATGTGTAATCACTCTTGTGAAGATGAGTACCCTCCCAAAGACCAAAGACAGAGTAGGTTCGTCTGTCTTAGGTACCAGGACAGCCCGTCCCAGTCACCTCATGTAAGTCCCTAAAAATTTTGGAAACTAAAGATACCTCAAATCACAGACATCATCAAAGGAGTCACGGTCATAGACATCACACTATATGGCCAGAACACCTAGATCCCCGATCTCGTTTCGACATCCTCGAAGGGAAACCCAATATATAGCATGTCCACTGAATGCACTCGAAGGTGGGCTACCTTCTCACGCACCTTGATGTTGTCTCGTGCTTAACTCTAGGGGTAGTGGAGTGGTCCTGATAATATGAGTGCAGTAGAATTTCACTTATTAATGATGATAGTTTCAAGTTTTGAGATCCTCGGTGATTTTCTCACTTCTCCTACCCCAAGATCCCAGCCTAAACTACTATTGGTGTGAGCTCAGAAATATTTATATGATTAATTTTATTATTGCTTGATTCTTAGTGTACTTGATTATTAGTCTTGTGGAAGGGGAGTGGACATATGAAATGTGATGAGACTTTGACTCAAAAACCATGTAGAAACATGCTCTAAATATTCAATTCAATGAAGAGTTTATTCTACAAGGAGAGATTCTTTCAACATCCGTGCACCAAAAATTCAAATAACACAGTTCAAATTTAAAGATTTAAACATCTATCTATATTCTCTTAACATATTTTTAACCAAAAAGTTTCATAATTAAATCAGCTAAGCTCATAAAACTAAAAAAAAAATTCTTCTTCAAAAGTAGATGCGACTAACATTAAATTTTTAAACAAGAACTAAAGACAAAAATGATAACTAGTAAACAATCACATGGATCCAGCAAGAGAAACTAATCTGATGGCCAATAACTCCACAACCAAAGGGAAACACAAAAGAGGTGTAAACAACATATTTTGGCTGGGTAACACTGGCAAGCAGAGGCTACTGAGCGTTAATGTTCATATTAATGCATTGTGTCTGAGCAAAAGAAGCATTATAATGTAATGAAACACTTACAGGGGAAGCGATACTCATGGTAAATTTGCACAGATGGCTAAGAAGGGTCTAATCTGGACTCTATGAGCTTTTGAGATGATTACTGAGCATATAAATTGGTCAGAAGGATATGTGAACAGAAGGAAAAAGGTAAAGTCATAGGAACAACCCAGAAACTTGGGGTTTAATCCCCAGTGGAGTCGCCAATTCTGCTATAAGGTAATATGCTTGGTTGGTGGTAATTAGATATCCCTCTTATGGATTTCTAATGCCCGAGGAAGACTAGCAGATTAGCTGTAAAGTTCCATATATGTTGCATGCATGTTCATACTAATATATATAATTGACAAAGAAATATGGGAATATTACCTCTTTGTGCACAATAGATCCTATGGAGAACGCCAAGCAACGAAGTAGAGATCCTTCTTCGTCGGCTCCAAATCCAGATCCTACAATCAATCAAAGCACTCGCTTAATCTCTACAATAGTATAGCTTCTTATGAATTAAACTAGAATATAAGAAACATAAAATAATATATATCTAAGCCATTCATATCATGCTACGTAGACGATTGAACAAGAATTGTGACACTAATGCATCGAATGGAAAAAATAGATACAGCTTTATTAATTTATGAAAAGGAGGATTACAACCATTAGTTGCACCAAGTCCTCCTCAATCTCCCAATTCCTCTCTCTCTTTCTCTATCTCCTAGTGTGATGATTCTCAAGGCAGAAAGCTCTCAATGAACTTCACTGATCTTCAAGATTCACACTACAACAATGAAATTCTGCTCCACATATAATAAAACCTTCTACCTTAGACCAAGAGCCCATAACTCCAATTTATAGGAGATGGACAGGACAAACCTTGCCAACTCTTTCAACCTATTCAAATCGAGAATGATGTAGACGTGTCCTTGCTTTTCCTTGCTCTTTCCTTCCATAGGAGTTCAGTTATGTTTGGAAGTGCCTAATAAAAGGTTTGTGCCATTTAGTTTCTATTTTGAACTGATTCCTTTTGAGAGAGCTAGAAATGCCAGTCAGTTTTCTGCAAGATAGTTCCCTTTTCACACTCAAACATGGTTAACATTGCCCCTTCGGAAAGACAGAGCATTATCCTAGGCATTAACGCTCTCTTTGCATGGCTCAGGTGCATTATAACTCTGCCTAGATGTTTCTGGGGTGCATTACCTTGGCAAAAATGGGTCTTGTCTAGGTCATTTTCTTCCTTCCATGTTACCTTCTCCTCTGAGCTTATGAGGAGGTCATTTATCCTATAACAATAGAAATTGGGCTTTGCCTTTCCAATCCACACAGATGCATCAGATAAATCTCATGGATAGAATTGGGGTAGTTAGAAGACAAATTAACCTATGTCATCTATTTCATTAGTAAGAATTTGTCCAAGGTTGAACTCAACTATATTGTTACAGAAAAGGAACTATTTGCCATTTTCCATTCTTTAAAAAAATTTAGACATTATATTACTGGCTATCATACCTATGTACACATTCACCATGCATCCATCAATTAATTAATTAATAAGCCTGATGTTAATGCTAGAATAATTATATGGTTGCTTTTATTAAACCAGTTTGACCTAATATAAACTAGGGAAGGAGAATGTGGTTGTCGATTTATTATCTAGACTAATTCTACCTACATATGAGGAAGGAATGGTGGATGACCAGCTTCTAGATGAACACCTGTTTTCTATCTCAACACTCTCTCTGTGGTTTCTTGACATAGCTAACTACTTGGTTGCTGAAAATCTCCCTCCAAACCTCTCATCCTGGGAGAAGAGAAAGATCATCATAAAAAGTGCCCCTTTCACCTAGATCTATGGAAATCTCTTCATGTTGGGCCTTGACCAAATTCTCAGAAGATGTGTGAGGGAGGAAGAAGTTTTTGACATCCTCACAGGATGTCATGATCAGGGAAAATTTTAAGGACGATAATTTACCTTAAAGTTTAGAAATCTTGGCTAATATTGCTAGTTGCTATATAAAAGCTATAAAATATTTGGTGATATATTAGTAAAAAAATTGAAATTTATAATGATTTTTTATATAGTATCTATAAAATCCTGACGACATTTAAGGTAAAGTGATTTTATACTATAAAATTTGGGTGAATTATTTGAATAAAAAATGGAAATTGGCAAATATTGTTTTTTGAGAAAAACATGGAAAATTAGCCCACTTGCAAATATTAGCTCCTAAAATTTTCCATGGTCATGATAGTCCTTGTAGAGGCCATGTTTTTGCAAAAGGAACAACCTTCAAAACTTTTCAAGAAGGTTACTATTGGCCTACCCCCCATTAATATGCCAGGAGATATACCAATAGGTGCAACCAGTGCCAAAGGATGGGGATACCTACACAGAGGGATAAGATGCCTTTGCAACCTCAAGTGGCTCTAGAACCATTTGAAAAGTGGGGCATGGACTTTATTGGACCTATTGATCCACCATCCAGGTTGAAGAGGTATATCATAGTCTGCACTTACTACTTGAACAAGTGGGCTAAAACAAGGGCTGTAAAGGTAGCAATAGAGGATAAGGTAGCATAATTTCTAAGAGATAATGTGTTCTACAAGTTTGGATACCCCAGAGAGGTAGTCACTGATCAGGGGGCTCAATTCATATCTCATCTCATTGAAAATATTCTAAGGCGGCACAAGATAAAGAATAAGACTTCCACTGCCTACCATCCTCAAGAAAATGGCCAAGTGGAAGTGACAAACATAGCCATGGAGAATATCCTCACTAAGGCTATGAGAAGTAGTAGAAAATATTGGACAGATATATTGGTGGATGCCACTTGGGCCTACAATGCCACATGGAAGAAAACAATAGTGTTCACTACTTATCATTTAGTCTATGGGAAGAAAAATCTCCTTTCAATTGAGTTTGAATACCAAACCTTAAGGATGGCACCTGGTCTAGACCTAGATATCACAAAGGACCAACAAGAAAGGTTGTTGAAATTAAATGGTTTGGATGAGTCCAGGATGCAAGCACTCCATCACGGAGAAGTGATTCAGCTGCAAAGGAAGGTTTGGCATGACAAGAACATTAAGGAAAATACCTTTGAAGAAGGAGATTGGGCATTTCTCTATGATTCAAGGTTCAAGGATTTCAAGGAAAAATTAATGAAAAGATGTATGTGACCTTACAAAGTGGAAAAATTCTATGATAATGGTGCAGTTCAGATCAAGACCATAGATGAGGAGGGGATTACCTTGCTTGTCAATGATTACGGGCTCAAAGTATACAAGAAGCCCCTTTCCAGAGCAAAGTTTATAAATTCCATAAACATGGAGGTGTATGTCATTGGAAGCTCCATATTTTCTGGTGTCTCCCCCTCCTAGGGAAAATAAATAAAGAGGCTTGGGTGAAAACCTCCATGAGGCAATCCTAGAGTAGGAAAAAAGAAAAAGAAAATAGAAATAAAATATCCTTGGGTGAAAATCTCCTTGAGGTGCGCAAGGCAGGCTTAAGGATTGAAAACCTCTATGGAGGAAGCCCACCTGTCTACAAAAAAGTAAAAAAAAAAAAGAAACAAAAAAGAAAAAGAGAAAAAAGAAAAAGAAATGATACCTATAAAATCACTTATTTTTGTTTTGCAGGTTATTTATCAAAGGTGGTTTTAGATACAGGGGAGAAATTTTCTTCCTCTCTTCTCTCTATCCTCTTCCTACCCACTCCATGACCAACTCCAACATGAATCCATCCACCCCCTTATCCCTTCAAGTAAGCAGAAAAACCATTTTTTCTTCTTGTCTGTAATTGCTACAAGATGTCCTAGCTGCTATAGGACACCGTGTAACTGTTATAGGAAACTTACATGCGAGCAAGGAAGATCTATAAAGGGAATATAAAATTCAAGGAAACCACGTAAATATATTGTTTTCCTACATATAACACTCTTAACCCTCACTCCACTCCATGCATGTAATATCCCAAAACAGGGATTTTCTACAACAAATAGAATATCTTAAGATATTCTAAAGTTGTATATCCAACAAATAGAATCATATGATGTGTTAAAAAACACATAGCCATCAAATGAGTGAAATAACAAAAATAATAATAATGTCTACACATTCCCAAGTGGGGAAAATGTAGAAATTAGACCCTGAAAACATTATTTATGAAGATATGTGTTTTTACTGGGTGAAATAACACTTGGTTCCCTTAGGATATGATGTTAGGCCCTCACATACAAAATGGGATTAGAAATAAATCCCTTTTTATATGTTAAATAGACCTCCCGGCTTCCTATCAGCTCAAAAATAGACAAATCCCATGACTTGAGTTATATAGAAAAATACTGAAGCATGTACAACATTATTTTATGAGTTTTTCTGTAGTATAATGATAAAATAGCATGTATATGGAGTTACATGGAACAATATGCCAAGAAAATGAAGATCTGTCTTCATTATTGTATTATAAAGCCAACCCAGCAAGGGTTTCATGAAACACATGTACAAGAAAGAGAAGATCTGAATATTTAGCTTCGAAAATGTAGTATATAAATATAGCTTAATAATAAAAAAGAGGGATGATAATCCCTTCCTTTAGCTTTCCGGGAGAAGGGTTGGCCCTTTCCCTAGGAAACTAGCTCAAAAACAAGGGTCTTAACCCTGTTGCAACAAGTCTATGCAAAATGATGCATTTCCTACAAGGGACTGCACTGTAGGAGATGAGAAACAATTTGGCCTACTACCAAGATATGAAATGTGCTTAGAAATGTTCCTAGATGATTTCTCAAGAGAAGGAAGGCACCCTCTATTGAGAAACAGACCCGAAAGTGGTGTAAGAATCCTCCACTGCAACACCCTACAACTCAGCAATATCCTACTACAGAAATAATGTTGGGGCTGAAGAATGATGCTTGGCCTTAAGCCTGGATGTGGAGCAATATAGGACAAGCTCTCCCAAGAGGCCTCTCAAGGGAAGAGGTGGGATTCCTTCTCGGGAACACTCGGTGTTGAACAACACTGCTACCCTACTAAACAACAAGAGGAAGCCAAGTCTAAACAAACAAGATCAAAAGATCGAGATACAAAAGAATGAATAAAAAAGGCCTCCATCCTCTTCATATATAGAAAGTGACCTCTACACATTGGGTCCCATCCACATGTGCCATCAATCTCATGAAATTTGTCCTCCACCAAAACTGCGTTGTCCATCAAGGTGGTTCAATGTATCTAGACAACTCTGTTGACTTGGTCAAAGTTTACTGAATCAACATGATCCCATCTTTGTTCACGCCCAAGGGTGCTCAAATAAGCTTCTTATTCTTACTTCTTTCACATTAGGAGTGTTATTGATCCTTCTAAAGAGGTTAACGGGCCTCCCTACCAATTTATTCACCTTCCTAGTGATAAAACAACTCTAATATTCCATTTACCTTGGAGGCTAAAATTTTGGAATATTACAGTCCTCCCCTCCAAAATGTTGCTTGTCCTCAAGAAAATGTATAAGGAGAGAAAAAATCCTCCCCTCCTCTTCTTTTTGCCTCCTCATCATAAGTCTCCACCACTGCTCAAAATGATCTGCTACAAATCTATCCTCCAATGTTTCCTCCCAAGCATGAAAAACCATATGGCTTACATCATAGAAAGGTGGAAGATGGAAGTGGAAACCTCCCTGCTGTCCAATGGCCTCCTCAAGGTAGGATTGATGATGAACATGGGTAATATTATTCCCAATGAGTGACTCCCACACCCATGATGTCATCCAAATGAAATGAGCCAATATAGTTAGCTCAAAAGGATCCTCAACCCCTGGTTCATACAATGTGTTGGGGTTGCATGGAGAGATTGGATCCTCCCAACCAAGTGGTTTCTCTCTCCATTTATGATAAGTATGGGGCTGATGCTACTATTGGGCTGAAATATCATGACCTCCAAGAGTGGCCCATGCTACCCCATTAAAAAAATAAACCATGAAGTGCCTCCTCCAAAAACTCAAGTTCTCCAAATGGCTCCTCCCACATGAAGAAGAGAGATGTAATTTGGCAATCATGGGCTGCCCATTTCCTCTCCTGAAACATGTATCATGCAATGTAGGGAGAATCATACTCCCAATGGGCATCTCCAACTCATATCCCACTCTCCAAACAAAGCTTCTCATGAACATATAAATATCAACAATACATGGAAGCAAAACCCAATAGAAACAAGTTGTCATATGACAACCGAAAAGTGGATCAAGGTCCCACACAAGGAACCAGTGGAGTGCATCATTTTCCTGAATCAAATCAAACAAAAGAAAGTTCTTTTCTAGCCACCTTTTTGCTGCCACAATCATCTTACAAGATATAAACATGAAAGTACAAAAGGGTGTCAATGGTGCACACCAAAAATCATGTGGCTTCCCCCACAAACCACCAATGAGATAGCCAATCTCAATGCTAAAAATGGCTTCAAGTACATCATTATAAAATATTCAAGAAGGAATAATCCTCCTTGGTACAATATGCTACTGATATAAAGACAAGAAGTACAAAAAATAAGGTGAAATTGTACATTCTTCATCATGCACTTGAGGTCTTGAGCTGAAATGGCTCAACTGAAAATGCTCCCTCACTCCAAATGAGTAGGAAGGTGGCTGTGACATCCTCTCTATCACCATCTGGGCTATGCATCTCTCCATATTCTGAAATATTTCATGTCAAATGCCCTCCAAAATGAACTCCTCTGCCAAGGAAATATATGCATCAAAATGCATGAAAAAGAAGTCCTCATGTGCTGCATGTAGCAACTTCTCCTTGAGCTTAGAAGCTCTAGTCAAGAAGACTCTGCCATAAGAATAGATGACCATATCATCCACCATATATCAGTCATCTCCATCAGGGTCATCAAGAATCATGCAAGCACCAAGATCCTTGGAGTACTCTACCAAGAGTTGAGACCTCCAATATGGATCAATCCTCCCAAGAGACAACGTTGGAGATCTGGCATGTTAAACTCTCTTCATGTTGCTGCCTGCTACTTTGACATCCCCCATGCCAAAGTCTCCCTAAAAACTCTTCACCTTTGTAAATTCCAAGAGTGGTGAACCAAATGGCAAGATTTCTCTTACCAACTCCAAATCTAGTGGCCTCCCTAGTGGAATTCCTCCATGTAGTGAGACATCCATGGCAAGAGAAGACTGTTCATATGGTTGGGCAACCTTGCCCTTTCCCTCAAATTGCAAATCAATATTCCTTCTCCTTGCACCAGCTCTCTGAAATAGATAGGGGTGTGTGCTCCTCACAAAATGATGATGTCCTTCCTCCCTACCTTCTCCTTCCATCAATATCATCTCACCATCATGTTCCTCATTGATGTTAATTTTCCTTCCATATGTGAGTTCCTTGGGAAATTCTTGCAATGACACGAGAAATCCTCCTGTTGGAGCATGTGCTCCTCCTTCCTTTGCATGAGGCACTAGATATTCTTTAGATGTGACAGCGCTGTGACCCCCATCCTTCTCCTCATCGTCAGTATGAATAGGAGGTAACTACTCAATAAGAGGATCCTCCTTTGCAAAAGGAACCTTCATGCCCTCTTGTCCAAGGTTATGAAACAAGGATCTTGCCTCTAGCAAGGTATCAGGCAAGATGTGATCCCCTCCAATAGGTTTCTGAAGTGGTTTTGAGTTTGTAGGTCCTTCCAACTTATGCAAAAGTTTCATTCGTTTGATTGTCTCATCTTTTTTATCAAACCTTTCTACCAATATTTTAGTGAAATTTGAAAAATAAGAAGTATTAACATTTCTCAATGAAAATTACTGAAACATCCACCAAGCATAGGCTTTACCTTCAAAGCACAGCGCTGCAACTCTGATGGATTCTTCTTCAGAAAATTGGTGTTGCTGCAAATAAGTACACAACTCCTCCACCCAAGCTTTGGCTGAGAAAGTTGGGGTTCCATCAAAGGTAGATAGAGAAAATATATCCATGTCATGCATCTATATCCTCTCCACCTTTATGTTGCAAAACTCTTTGAAAGTAATATGCTCTCTAAACTTTTCAGTTTGAGACTCATACTCTTGCAGAAAATTACTAAGAGTTTCCCTCCCTGGCATTTCCTCTTCTTTCATCTCTTTCATAGTAGACCTGGGCATTTGACAACATTGTGCGTAATAGGGTGTAGCTGCATGCTCACACCTATCATTTTCCAATCTAGATCTGGCTTTAAATCCAAACTCTTAAGGAGATTCCATCTCTCCTCTCATCTTCTTAAGATTTTTATTGATGCATTGCACAGATTTTGGAAGAACATTTGTAAGCCTATCTTCCCTCTTTCATCCAAATAATGGAGTCTTATTTATTTTTATCTCTCTTTATCTGGATAGCTGCATGGCTGAGTTCCACAGGCTGAGCCAAGATTGAAGCTTCGATACCACTGTAATATCCCAAAACAGGGATTTTCTACAACAAATATAATATATTAAGATATTATAAAGTTGGATATCAAGAAAATGGACTCATATGATGTGTTCAAAAACACATATCCATCAAATGAGTGAAACATCAACAAAATAAGAATGTCTACACATTCCCAAGTGGGGAAAATGCAAAAAATAGACCCTGAAAATGTTATTTTTGAAGATCTGCATTTTTACTTGGTGAAATAATGCTTGTTTCCCTTATAATATTATGTTAGGCCCTCACATACAAAATTTTATCAAAAAAAAATCCATTTTGATATGTTAAACAGATCTCCCGGCTTCCTATCAGCTCAAAAATATCCAAATCCCATTACTTGAGTTATGCAGAAAAAGACTGAAGCATGTACAACATTATTTTATGAGGGTTTCTATAGTATACTAATAAAATAGCATGGATATGGAGTTACATGGAATAATATTCCAAGAAAATGAATATCTGACTTCCTTATTGTATTATAAAGCCAACCCGGCAACGGTTTCATGAAACACATGTACAAGAAAGAGAAGATCTGAATATTCAACTCAAAAAATGTATTCTGATTGCAACATTACACAAATATAGCTGAATAATACAAAAGACGGATGATAATCCCTTCCTCTAGCTTTCCGAGAGAAGGGTTGGCCCTTTCCCTAGGAAACTATCTTAGAAACAAGGGTCTTAACCCTGCTGCAACAACTCTATGTAAAATGATGTAGTTCCTGCAAGGGACTGCACTATAGGAGATGAGAAACACTTTGTATTGCTGCCAGGATATGAAATGTGCTCAGAAATATTCCTAGTTGATTTCTCAAGAGAAGGAAGGCACCCTCTACTGAGAAACATACCCGAAAGTGGTGTAAGAATCCTCCACTGCAACACCCTGAAACGCAGCAATATCCTGCTATAGAAATAATGTTGGGACTGAATAATGATGCTTGGCCTTAAGCCTGGATGTGGAGAAATACAGGACAAGATCTCCCAAGAGGCCTCTCAAGGGAAGAGGTGGGATTCCCGCTCGGGAACACCTAGTGCTGAACAACACTGCTACCCTGCTAAATAGCGAGAGGACGCCAAGTCTAAACAGACAATATCAAAATATTGAGATACAAAAGCATGACTAACAAAGGCCTCCATCCTCTTCATATATAACAAGTGACCTCTCCACATTGGGTCCCATCCACATGTGCCATCAAGCTCATGCAAGTTGTCCTCCACCAAATCTGCACTGTCCATAAAGGTGGTTCAATGTATCTAGACAGCTCCGTTGACTTGGTCAAAGTTGACTGAATCAACATGATCCCATCTCTGTTCACACCCAAGGGTGCTCAAATAAGCTGCTTATTCTTACTCCTTTCACATTAGGAGTGTTATTGATCCTTATAAAGAGGTTAATGGGCCTCCCTACCCATTTATTCACCTTCCTAGTGATAAAAAAAACTCTAATAATATTCCATTTAGCTTGGAGGCTAAAATTTTGGAATATTACAATGCACAAGTATTCACTCTTTAAATCCTATTTTTCACCACTAGCATCTAAGTCAACTATATCTTGACATGGGACCTCTACCCTCACCTCGCCATCACTCCATTCAATCCATAGCTCCACTCCTACCCCCCATAAATAATTTCCCTTTATTTATAAGCAATTTGGAGCTCCCAAGAAGCAAAGAAGAGACTCCTACAAGAAGTTTCTCACTTCATGTGGCAGTCTTTTACATGGCACAACAATATCGAAATATGAGAAGAAGTTGATGGAAATGGCTTAAGAGGACCACATACAGACTCTAGAAGGATTAAAACACCAATAAAAGCACCTAATGACCTCCATGAAGCACCTACAAGAAGAAAAAATAAACAAAAATGTTAAGAAGCTCACTCAGAAATACGCTGCTAAAAAACATAGCCAAGAGAAAGACAATCATGGCTATCACCAAACTCCGACTCCCTCCACCAAATAAAATATGCAACTCCTCAGCAACATGTAGGCTCAATTATGGTAATTCACCTCTCTTTATGAACTCATTTTGATCAAAATAATTTAATGTCGAGAATTAGAGATTAAAAAGGAAAAAAGGTGGCCAATTGACTCAGACACCCTTGTGGAGTTTAAGTGAACGCGGAGTTGAGTGTGAATACCCATGTACAAGTAAAATTGGTTAAGGGTGATTTGACAAGGACATGGAGATGATTATGAGGCAGAGGCATTGATTAAGTGGAGTGGGACCAACAGTCCAAAATAGGAAAACTCGTGCCACATTCCAAGTCATCACTCCACTCCAAATTTGGTTAAGTTTCCATAAAGGGAATTTTTGGCTGATTCTTCTCATTTCATTTAGCTTTTTGAGAGAAGTGGAAGGAAGGGAAGTCATAGGAACCATCAAATAACGCAAAATCAAGGTCGATTCTGCATGCACACCCTGTGCTAGAGGAAATTATGGTTACTATAGGAAAATTCACAGAAGTTTCACCATTGATTAGAAGGGAAAAGTGGAACCACACATAGGTGGTAATAACTCCTAAGACCACCATATCCCAATAAAAAAACACCAGAGGTAAAAGGTAAGTGGTTTTCACTCTCCAAAGTTGTGAATTTTCAATGAAATTTATACACAGTCAACAGTAATTCAGAAATTAAGTGGTTAAATGAAGGTATCATGAGTTTATTTAAAACCGTAACCTTCAAGGCGACATTTCACCAATAAATATTAGAAAAACCCACTCAGACACCTTCGTAACACAACCATAGAATGGGAGGAGGATTTAATAGAAGGGAGCCCACATATATCAAAAGGATAATATTGCACCCTTAGGTGGTGGATATTTTCAAGAACCACCAGTGATTAGGTTTCTTAGAACTCCTCAATTGATTTGATGAGGAGTAGCTCAAGAATTTGCAGTAGCCCTGCAATCCCAAACAGGTGAGAGAGCCACAACTGTCATTAGAGGCCTAGAAATCACAATTACACCTACATTAATTAGAAGAATCACCAATTTTCCCCTAGGAGTCAAGTAGAATAGGGAAGATAGGGTGGCCAACACTGCAGCTAAAAAGAGCTTCTTTCTGCTAGGAAATGATTTCATTGAATACAAAAATGGAGTGAGGAGATAAATCCTTCCATACCCTTAGGATTAAATAGCATTCCATATTATGAAATTCATTTCCTATGAGTACATAATTAGTGTGGTCTATGGATACCACTTGAGGTTGTTAAATGAACTTAGATTTCAAGGAGGACTCCCTCTAGACCAAGGACTTATAATTCCCTATTTAACCTTGCATTCAATTAGGGATGAGCCAAAATGTTAGGGAAAGGAGGTACTAGCACTTAGCTCACCATGGCCTCATCAAACTGATAGTGAGTGATGCTATAAACAGATTGAACCTCCCTGCTCCCTGGTCTTCATTCATAGACATGGATAGGAAAGCCTTGATAGGCACCCAAACTAGACAAACCTCTACATCTAGTCTTTGAGAGAGGGGAATGGAAAAAGAAGAGTAGGGTGAGGCTGAAAAGACAAAAGGATAATATGAGGAAGTAGATGAAATGGAGCTTGAAACAAAAAACACAGAAACCATAGAAACAGAGAAAGGAAAAGAAGATGGAATAGAGGAAGAAGAAATAGAGGAGAAAAAGGAAGAGAATATAGGTGAGGAGGAAATGTTAGACCCCATGAAAAGCATCGATACCTCTCCTCAACATACCAACATATCACTTGAGATAATAGAGAAAGAGGTGGTTTCTACCTTAGCCACTTTGAGCACACCATTAAGGAGAAAGAAAGATGTTAGCCATCAGTATTTTTTTTTTACATGTTAGTGATGACTATATCTACAGCTGAGTTTTCTAGAAATTGATTTCCTCATGTCAATATGTCATCCAGAAAAACCCTCCTAAAACTTTTTCGCCTTTCTACCTTTTCAGTTCGCCCATGTCGAAATCAGAACCTCATTATCACAACCCTATCTAGCTTCAGCCTTATTAGTCTGCCCATCAGCTTTAAAAGGCAAATCCATATCTGTTTCAAAAGTCTCCCCTATGTTAGGAAGTGGCGCTTTAAGACATTTTACCCTTGGCAATCATCAAAAAGCCAAAAAGCCTCCATCTGCAATAGACCTACCATGACTGACCTCTTACTGCAAATTAATTTGACAAGCAGCCCTAAGTCGCGCCACTCGCATCCCCTAGATCTCAGCACTGCATAAACCCCAATCTCAAGCTGACTATTAGGTTTTTCACAGTGTTCTATGGTTTCTATAAAGGCAGGAAATATAATTTCATCTCATGGAGTAAATGTGGATTCTGAGTTGCAAACATTTGCTCTAAATGTAACCTAATCCTGAGATATTTTATAAAAGCAAAGCTACCAATGGAACTTTGAGTTCTCCGGCATGGCGTCTGAAAGGATATACGTACGAATAGGCGGCAAATTGTCATGGCGAGAAACCTCTTCATTTACTAGCGAGAGGGTTAGGGTGCCATGCCTCAGCCCAAACGAGAGGCTGACGGAATTTGGCTTGGGAAGTTTGCAGAAATCCCGGAGTTTGCCTTGAACTGAACAAATGAAACAGAGACTCCAGATTTTATGAATATGACTGATGATCATAACAGGAATAGAGTTTGAAATATGCTAGCTCAAAGGTAAAAAGAGTCTGGTATGATAAAGGAAGTCATCTGAAGCTTTCAAATCATGTGAATTGTTGAACTTTAGAAAAGCATGTCATCAGCAAACATTCCAATCTTAAGCAGCCTGTTTTCCATAAGATCAAATTGAGTAGATGCTGACAAAAATGCCATTACACAGGCAGAAAGAAAGTTCTTGGTTTTTCAAAAGGCACTGACCTCCATAGTCACAGAAACTATTTGTCAAGTAATCTGTCATGAGATGACCAAACCAAATGATGATATTTCAGTCACCCTCAGAGCTGTGCAGGGAGACAGTGTCACTTTGGCTAGGGTTTCTTCTGAAACACAGTGATGATTGCAAGTAGAGATGCTAATATTGATGTTTTTCAAGTGGTTTACTTACCATCACATCCAGAGAAAAGCTGTGTCAAACAGATTTGTTAAAAAACCTTCAGATACCTTACCTGATGAAGAGCCTCCTCCATGTATGAGCAGATGGCCAAAGCCATTGCAGGTTGTTGAAAACTGATTGATCTAAAAGTGCAGTGGAAGGATACAAAGAAATTAAATAGAAGTCATTGCACAGGTAAATGATAGTGTTCATAATACAAAGGTGTTGGTTTTCCTATTCAAATGAGATGTCTGTCAAACTGTACCTATAGTGGAAGGGAGACAATATTAAATATATGCATGCATTGATACCAAAAGGAGCAGTTTCTTTAAAGGAAATGGTTAAAAGGTACTCCACTATCACCTGCCCAGAAGTCTAAAGGAGCTCTTTTTGAGTAAAACAGGGAAAATATGGTATGAAGGGATGCAAGCTAGAATATAGCACTTACAATCCAAAAGGAGTTTGTGTATCACCTGGAAGCAGGGATTGACACCATGAACAAAAAGAGCTTTTGCCAAAGCTTGCTCATCATATAGCCATCAGCAGATTAAGACAGGGTTTCTGGAAATGAGTTTTATTAGGTTTGGGCAGCACTCAAAACCCATGAAGCACTTCACTATTGCAAATTCAATCAAAAGACATCTACAGGACTCTATCAAACCAAGCTTAAGGGAGGAGACATTTCTGCAAAGCAAGGAGTAGTCAGGTCATTTTATCCCAAGTCATCATCTAGTTTTGAAGAGCTTAGCAAGCATAAAAAGAAATCAGCTACAATGTGGCAAGCATAAGAGAAAAGGCATACTCCACAAGTAGCAGGAGGCATTTCTGCAAAGGGAACAATCAACACATTTTAGCACCGGTCATTATCCGGTTTTGAAAGCTTTGAAATACATGGAAAGAGAACCAGCAGACAGGGCTTTTTATTTCCATCACAAAGAGGATATCTCCTTTTGAGTTATTGTTCATTATGTTCAAAAGGTCATTCAGCATATGATCATTGTTTGATAGGTTAAAAGGAAGCACAACCTTTTATTATTCAAAAGAACAGTGGCAGAAACGATATAAAGATTGTTGAGCTATTTTTCAAAATTTGAAATAGCAGTGTTGAAATATCACCAAGAAGACAAAATCAACAAGAAACATCACTCAGACTTGTATGCTCGAATAGACAGATTTCTGACCTTTTGAGGAAAAAGCTGTGTTTGTTTTCTTGGAAAAGGAGCTGAAAATTATATTGACATTCTTTAAAGGAGTTATAATTCCTATGGCCGAAAACGTTTCAAAAAGGAGTACCCCTTAAATGAAAGTCGATGTGACTTTGAAATTGTCAAAGGATATATACCAAAACAGCGTACAATCCGCAGTCTCCAAGCATCAAAGCATTTTTTGAGCAAACTGAAGTTTTTCTGTTCGATTGAGGCCGAGCGACGCGCCTGCGTGTTTGCGCGACGCACCTGGGCCAGCATTTACACGGGAGCCCTGTATAAGCGCGACGCGCCTGTACGCCGCCCGACAGGTCGACCCCACAGGCCACCCAGGGCTATTTTTGCGCGACGTTCTTTGCTGAAGGAGTGCCGCGCATGCCTTGAAGACCCCCGGTGTTTCTCCAGCCCTGCACAAAGCTTGTTCATCAATTTTAAAGGTATTTCTCATACATTTTTCCCCTCGGCTTCAAGAAATGGCTAAGTGACAAGAAAGGTTTAAATCAAACAGTCCTAGCTTTCAAAACTTTCAAAACCCTCTAAGCCCAGTCACTACAGCTAAAAACAGTGCTCCGAAGTGTTGAGATGTGATAAAAGGTTGACCGTGTTATTCAAAAAAAACCTCGAGGCTACAGGGGAAAGCTGTTGATTGACTGCTTTGTGTTGTTCAAAACCTATTTGGCAAATGCTATTCATCCTAGCAGAGGTTTTCATAATATCACCAGAGGGCTGCATTCATAAGGGACCATTTATTGTTTTAAAAAGAGAAAACTCATATAACCTCTGTCTGGAAGCTTTACAGTCCTCTAAAAACTCTGTCATTTTTTTTCTCCAATACCGTGTATTGACTGTCTAAAGACTAAGGGCTGATTTCACATGTGCAAGATCAGTGGAAAGTGGGCACACTTATGCAGGGCAAGGTTTTTAATGGTTGAAAGCCTCCTTGAGCAAGGAGTTTTGGTGTATTGATTGACATCTGAGACTTCAAAAACAGAGTGATTTTGGCATTTTCTCACAGCACATTGCCTTTCTTTCACTGTATTATTTCCTACTGTGAATTTGTTGACAAAGATTTTCCAAAGGTGAACAGGACACTGAAGGGCAGAGTTTGTTGATGGGAATTTAACTTTGGAGGCAGAGGTACAAAGGTGGTGGCTGATCTTTTAACTTCACAAGAAAAAAGTGTTCTTCATAAAGCACTAAGCGCTGATATTTCACCTAACCTAGTTCTGCCTTTCTTTTCACTATATGGTATCATTTTGAAGAGTTGATTGACAGAGAGATTTCCAAAGGTGAACAGGACATTGAAGGGCAGAGTTTGTTGATGGGAATTTAACTTTGGAGGCAGAGGTACAAAGGTGGTGGCTGATATTTTAACTTCACGAGTAAAAAGTGTTCTTCATAAAGCACTAAGCACTAATATTTCACCTAACCTAGTTCTGCCTTTCTTTTCACTATATGGTATCATTTTGAAGAGTTGATTGACAGAGAGATTCTAAGGGTGAATAGGGCCACTTTCTAAAGGACAGGTTGTTGATGGGAATTTAACATTGGAGGAAAAGGTACAAAGGTGGTGGTTGATTTCTTAACTTCACAAGTGAAAGGTGTTCTTCATAAAACACTGAGCACTGCTATTTCACCTAACCTAGGTCTGCCCTTCTTTTCACTACATTGTATCATTTTGAAGCGTTGTTGACTGTGATATTTTTCAAAGGGAAGACCATTTCTGAAGAGTAGGGTTTTTTATAATTAATATTTGTCTTGAAGACCAAATATTGGTGTGTGGATTGGCCTCTAACAAATCCACAGGAAAGGTGATTTTCAATACTGTGCACACGAAATATACACAACAGTTTGTTTGCCTGGCTGAGGTACAATCAAAAGTAGAAAGCTGTTTTCAAAGGGAGCAGAAGTTGTGTGCTACAAAAGCTTGTTGCATTTCATCCAAACCACATTGTCCATATCTGTCCAAACAGTCTAGTGACCAGTTTCAATCCAGCAGAGCTTTTTTACATACAGTGAAGGTAGTTTGCCTCTTCCAAAGCTTGTTCAAGTCAGAATGCCTCCAAAGCAAGATCACAGGAGCGGTCCACATAAGAGATATGAGCCTATCTCCATAGAAGAAATCAATGCTCACCCATCTGTGCTTTTCAATTTCCATGAAGTAGGTTGTCTTGATTTCTGCCAGAGGATAGAAGAAGTCAAGAGTTTTTCGCCACTCACACATTTGTGCGCTTTGAGATTCAAGGACAAACACTTCCAATTGGCGGGTCTTGACTTCAAAATTTCTCCAAGGTATGTATCCAAGGCTACCAAGATCCCGTATCATGGTGAAAAGTGGTTTAAACAAGCTCATCTTGATCTAGAGGATTATAAACCTTTCATCAAGCCTAAACATAGGGAAACCATCACTGCTATTTTCCCTTTTTCCTATCTTCTTGACAGTTATGCTCCACTGATGAAAGCCATAATGAGATATTTCACTTGTGAAGGGAGGTTTAACCGAATTTATGCCTATCATGTCCGCTTGTTGATGCATTTTACCAGAAGCAGGCAGCTAAACCTTCCATACTTTTTGTCCAAAAGCATAGAGAAAATGGCTTCTACTGTCCAAAAGAAAGCTCCACCTCAGCAAATCCCTTCTCTCTTTCATCATTCCCTGATCAAGATTATCTTCTTACACCAGCTAGAGAAAAAAGGGGTTTCATGGGATTCATTCATTAGCCATGCAGATTTCGCCACTGTCCCTCCTGTTCATGTGTCTCCTACTCAGCCTGTCCATCGCCCAGTGCCTTTGTCTAATAGGCCTACCCCTAAGAAACTCAAGATGACCACTGGGCAGCCAAGTCAACAGGGAGAAGGAGAGGGCAGTGAACCACAGGAAGAAAAAGAAGGCAGTGAACAACAGCAGCTAGATATTGAGGGACAGCAGCAGTTGGAGATTGATGAACAGCAGCAACTAGAGTTTGAAGATCAGCAGCAGCTACAGGTTGATGAACAGCAGCAGGTACAAGAAGAGGGACAGCAGCAGACAGAAATTTAAGAGCAGCAAGTTAAGCAAACAATTGAAGCGCCTTTTGAGCCACAAACTGGACAGGGTATTGAGGAAGGACAGCAAGCTGAAGCTGCCACCTTAACAGTGACCAAAACTATTCCTAGTAAGAGGAAATTGCCCAAAAAGACACTTTCTAGTTTGCCAAGGAGGAAAAGTGCCAGATTGGCTTTCAAAGGCAAAAGTAAGATTGGAGAAAGTGCAAAGCATGGAGGTGAATTAGCTATTATCCCTATCCAAAGTGATGATAGTGACAATGAGGCCCGCCTCCTTGAAAACCTCCTCATTCACAAAGAAGGGCAAATTGAGGTGTTACAAGAAGACCTTCAAAGGGCGAGGAATTTCAACCACTTCTTGGAGGTTGAAAACAAACAAATGAAGTTTCATGCAGCTATTCATGAGGCAAGGGCAATCAAGTATAAGAAAGAGGCGGAAAAGGCACAAGCAAGAATTGAAGAGCTCATTGGCGAGTTTGATGACGAAAAGGTTGATGATGAAGAGGAGGAAGACCAGCCTAGGCGGAAGAGGCCTAGGACCATCGGGCTTAGAAGAGCCTTGGAAAAGCAGAGAGCAGAAGAACAAGCTCATTTCGAAGCCTTTCCTCTCACTGCCCTCCTTGAGCAGGAAATTGAGGAAAACAAAGAAGCATGGCTTGAGAGAGCTAACCAGCATTTGGAAACAAAGCTTGAGAGGGCAAACAGGGATCTTGAGCTACAAAGAAAGAGGACTCTTCACTTTCAGAAGCTAAATCAGTTTGCCAGGCGAAAATTAAAGGTAGCACAAGAGAAATTGAAGAAGTTGAAGGGGAAGCGCCTAGCACGGAAGGAAGGGAAAAGCATATCAGCCCTTGATATTTTAGCCTCAGATTCGGAGCATGTTGCTATGGACCCTTGAGGGTCATGCATGCCAATTTTGGGCCTTTTTCGACAACTTTTTGTTTTTTGGCATTTTTTGGGTTTTTGGTCGAAAACTCATAAATTCGCCATTTCAGTTTGGTGAGTTGTCAAGAGAGGAGAATGATACCAATGGATGCCATAATTCCATGAGCAGGTCTCCAGCGATTTTCAGGGCATTTGGAGATCATTCGCCCCCTCAAATTGGCGAAAAACACCCTCATTTTGCACGTTCTGCCCGCCATATCAGCAGTCTGCTATTTTCTAGGTTTTTTCACACAGGTACAGTTTTGGATGACTTCCGGACCTCGGATTGAGTTGGTTCTAGTTGCGCCGGAAAGTAGACATAGAGAGCTTTCCAGCAAGCCCTCATGAGCCTCATTTCGACATCGGGAAGGCTGCCTATTGCATCCAGCAAGTCAGGGGACCTTTTTCAGGCATAAATATGAAGTATTTTTGTAATTTTTGAACTCCAAAAATCTGCTTTTCCCAAATGTGCGTTAAGTTATTTTTATCATTGGGAAATGATGTAAAGTCAATATAATTTCCGTTTTTAGCAGTTTTTTAGATATTTTATGGGATATTTTGTGCCTTGGGCTTTGCAAAGCCTCAAGGACAAGTTTAGATATTTTGACTTGGCCAATGGGATACCTAGTTGCTCCATGAGGTTTTCCTCCTTCTAGCCTATTTATCCCATGGTTCTCATTGTAAATCAGAGGCTGAACTTGAGAGAAGAATTAATGCATTGGTCATATGAGCTTTGAAGAATACATTTGAGTTATGATTTTTGGACTGCCTCTTGGATGCTTTTGAGGAATGATGAAGGATTGTTGATGGATTCCTTGACATGGTAGAATGGTATAGTGTTTCTTTATATGTTTTTGTCTTCTAGTTTTCATTCATAATACATATTTCTTGCTGCTATAGATCAGTAGAGATTGATTTTGAGATATGCCCATGGAGGCACCTCAAAATCCCTAAATCTTCATAGCTTGATGTTTTCTTCTCCCTTAGTTATGCTAAAGAATTCTTAGCTGCTCTTTAGTAACTTAAGGTATTGTTGCTAAGTTTTATTCATAAGTTCTATGTATGTTGAGTAGGATGTATGGTTTTCCCTACCTACCTATCATCTGCCCATAGTTCTATCCATAAAACTTTATCTTTGACTGATTTGTTGATCATCTTGTTGAACCAAGGAGGCCTAGTCCCGATCTAGCCCTTTGCCTAAAACTATGAAAACTTATTTGTCCAAGTGCCCAATGACTTAGAGACTATGTTTAGGCGTTCCGGCGTAGTTTATGAGTTGTTAGTTTGTCTTATGTGTTTTCCCCAAAGTCTTATAGCCATTTCCCGAAGTTAGAGGGTCTTATACCTTTATGTATGGCTGGAATGTTTTGATTTCTATGTATTAATTAGCTTATAGTTACACTTAACATGATTAATGGCTTGCTATAACATGTTTATGTCTGCTATAAACTAGTTACACTTGAAATCCCTTGTCTTTCACCAACTTGTTGTCCACTTAATCCATTTTTCCCAGAGATCCCTTCTACCGTGAATCAAATCGGCCCTACAGCAGCTTTACATCATCACCTCATAGCTTCCTTGACCTGTTTGACCCCATAGCCCAATTTATCTACATCTTGTTATCCAGTTTATGTATTTGATCATTTTTATCCCTCACAAACTTAAAAACTAAAAAAACCAAAAACGCACTTCATAACTAGCCTAATATTAGAACATCGCAAGTAAACACACCGACATCTTTTACACATATAGAGAGAGCCCTCTCTGAGTCCAGGAAGGCTAGGTCCTTGGGCTCCAAAGCTTGGTTTGATGTTACATCGTCATTTGGCTAGCCAATCGGCCAAATCACGGGACCCTAACATAATGGCGATCACGGTGGGACTCTGAGTGTTTAAAAGCTTAGATTCCCTAGACCTTAAGAGACCTTAAAGAATACTATCTGATTGACTTATCCCACTGCTCACTAACATAGTGACACTCACAGTAGGACCTTCTGAGTTAGTGACAATCTAAGTACACCTTAGTAACTCTTGAAGTCTCAATCAAGCTTAGTAAATTTAGATATTGTCTGAAGGGTAGAAAATAGCTCCTTCACCATCTTAGCAAAATGATGAGTCAGTTATAGAAAACTCTTCCAAACCTTGTAGGCACATAAAACTCAAAAAAACCCAAAACACTCCCTTAGATTGGCTTTTGACAGTATTGGTGGTGGACCATACAAGTATATCTCAAAACAAACTGATAATCCACCTGGAGACTCCACTAAACTCTAGTAAGCCTTACTATTTTACCAAGCTCCAGGCTACTATCTGATAGACCTATCCCATCGCTCACTAACATAGCGGGAGATGGTGGGACACTGAGTACATAATATTCCAGCAAACTCTTATAGACTCTTTGGTCCTTTAGGTACCATAAACAAGCAAGCAGTCCATAGACCCATTTTTTAGAGTAAACTCTTTTTGTTCTCATCACCCTAGCAAAGTGTTGAAACAAGTCTAGGATACTTTAACAAACCATAGGCTGCACATAAAACTCAGAAAATCCAAAAACATTCCCAGATTAGTTACTGGTGGTGGACCATAGCTATCTTCACAAAAACAACCCAGTTCCACCTGGCGACTCCACTAATCCATCCCTTTTATTTTTGACCATTCCTTCACCTTTGTAAAACTTTAGAAAAACCATTCATCCAGAACATTCACCAATACCATTCTCTTTAAACTCTGGATCTAATATCTGGCTTCACGAAGAATCAATACCAGAGCCCATCCAGACCCAAATCCCCCTATCATAGTAGATGACCCAGAAAAGATTCTGTGGCAAGCTTCTGAAATTGATCATCTAGCTACTAATAGATCCATTTGTAGAACAAGATCTGTACCTAAACATCGCAATATCCTACTAGGTTCACCTTTGGAACTAGAGTCATCACAAGCTCTTCCCCGAAGCAAATCATATAGTAAGATAAACTTTAACGATCTCGAACCCCTAGACCCACCACAAAGTACTATTAGAGAAGCTTCACCCACCACTCCTCCTGATTTCCAGCTTCTCTATCAGTTTGGCTCCTATCATCCCAGATCTGCTCAAAACCAGATCACTAGTCCAAGTTCATCCGCCACACCTGGTCAAACCACCACTATTCAAACCACTTCATTTCAGCCTACCAGTTCTCATCTTGTACATCATCCACTAGCTCCAGTCATGGCAGCCTGGTACACACCTTTGGTGTTGCCACCACCCCTAGCTCCTCTCCCAAACAAATATCAGGACAAAATCCCACACTTTACTGGAGAAGACACCACCACACCTCAACAGCATATAAGTAGGATGACTGATGCTTATGAATACCTAGAGGTACAAGACGAGACTGTCAGAATGAGAATATTCGCCCAAAGTCTTGGTGGTGAACCCAAAGCATGGTTCAAAAGCTTAGCTCCAAACAACATCCATGATATCCCCGAACTACATCAAGTCTTCAGAAATAGGTGGGAAATCCGAAGAAACCCCATTCAAATCCTGTCAGAATATAATAGTCTAAAACGGGAAAATGGGGAAAGTGTCCAAGCTTACTGCACCAGATTCAACAGCGTATATAACTCCCTCCCACCTCATTTCAAACCTCCACTTGGTTTAGCTTTGGCAAAATTTCCTGAGGGTTTTGATCCGGACATGACATATCATCTGAGAGATAAGGATCCCCCTACCTTGGAGGAAATGCAACAAATAGCCATAAAAGCAGATGCCAACTTAGCTGAAAAGAGGGCTAGGACTAGATCAGAAAGGAAGGTCACCTATAGAGACGAGGTCTCCACCTCATCACCTTCCCTAGATCCTAGAATAGATGATTTAGTCAAATCCATGGCCAAAATGTGGGAAAAGATAAATGAAAAAGCTCCTATTAGGGATAACCAGCCAAACCCTCAAATCAGAAACCGAAACCAAAACTTTAGGAGGGAACAGCCCCAAAACAGACCAAGGGAAAATGACCAACAGATCAGGCCACCATTCAATGAAAACTATGTGGAAGAGGATGATAGGGATACAGAACCTCTTGATGAAAGTCATCTAAACCTCATAGGGTCTGATAGTGAGAGTGAGGTGTACCTCACAGAAGAAGAACAAGCCTTCTTTTCGCCTGATCAAGATGAGACCAATTATGAAGATCTTGACGGCCCTACCATAGATTTTCAGAATGCCATTATAGAAGCTCACAGGCAATATGACCTTAGAAGTAAAAGAAACCAAGACAATGTCAAGAAAGGTAACTCAGATACTGCTAAAGTCCCTAATACCATCCTCAAGAAAGCGATAGGCAATGACAAAATCAAGGTTGAGAAGACTGACCAAAGCCAAGCTAAAGTTACCCAAACTAGTCCTCTCTCAGATACTCCTGATACTTCTACAAAGGTCACCAAAACAACTATGGCAAACAAAATCCCTAAACAAGGTCAACAAACTCAGAACATAGACAAGGTCTTAGCTGAAAAAGCTGAAACAAACATATCTAAACTTCAAGTGCCTTTTAGCTTTGAAGGCGAAATCGCTAAGATCAAAATCACCATGCCTCTTACTGAACTCATTGCCCAAAACTCTTATAAATCCCAAGTACTAAAATTCTTAAGTCTAGGGAATGATGCGAACACTGTTAATCTCACTGATGACATTCCTGAAGTATTGTTTGGTCCAAAGGTAGAGGGAAAATTTCAAGAGGGAGTTACTCTTCCATTTTACATTAGCCTAAACATCCACGACCAAATCCTCCACAATGCCATGCTAGACTCCGGCGCCTCGCATAATCTTATGCCGAAGGTAGTAATGGAAAGATTAGGCTTGGAAATCACAAGGCCATACAAAGACTTGTATTCATTTGATTCAAGCAGAGTCCAATGCATGGTTTTGATCAAAGAACTTTGTTTTAGTCTAGCCCAAATACCCGCTAAACATCTAATCATGGATATAGTAGTGGCGGACATTCCTCCCAAGTACGGGATGCTTCTATCCAGATCTTGGGGAGCCAAACTTCAAGGGAATATCCAACTGGACATGTCATATGCCACCATTCCTGTGTTTGGTCAGACCAGGATACTCTACCGCAAATCACACATGAAATACATGATTAGCAGTCAAGATAGGCCAGATAACATTCCAATGTGTTCTTTGCGTTCCGACTTAAACTCTTTCATTATGCATATGGATGTAAACATGGAAGAACAGTCAGAAGAAACCGATATAGACTTAGATCCACCACATCAGTTGTCCCTGGTGCCTTATGATGAACTGGACACTCAAAACTACCATGATCATGAACAGCTGTGTCTTGAGGAAAGTAAGTTTACCCTCTCCAAAGTAGGATTAGAGCAAGAAGCACAAACCCTCATGTACTATCAAGCAAATTGCTCTAGCTTTAGTCAAACACCAGCAGTAACTTGTGGAAATTTCTTCCGGGTAAAAGCTTTAGAAGACCTACACATCATAAACCTATTTGGAACCCGGGAGAAAGGGAGTTTAATGTTTCTGCCATACCTCAAAGATTTACCATCATGTGACCCTCCTACTGCAAATAAAACTTTGACCATAACCTCGGTAGCTCAACATCTTGAGAAAATGCCAGATGAACTTCTTATGAGCAAGGATGACAGTTATAATCCCAGCATACCTGAACTACTGAAATTGGCTCATATTTTGTCTTTTCATGAAGAACTTAGAAATGCTAAAATCAGGAATCTCATGCAAAATACTAATTTCTACAAAAAAAACAAGGGAAAACATTGTATCACTACCTTTTCCTCAAAGAACAACTTTAACAAAAGCAAACACAACAAACTGAAACAAACTGAAATGATCAAGGATAAAACTAGTGGCCATAGAATCTGCTTTGATTTTAGAAATAATATTGCATCTCCATATAACAAAAATCATGTTTTTTCTACCCAAGATCATGATTCACCAATTAAAAGTGCTTTTAATCATGTATTCTTGCAAGATCATGTTTCAGGTCATAATCATAAGATTCCTTTGCAAAGTAGACAACTTAAAGATTTTTTCCAGTTTGCGGGAGGTAGATCTGATTTCAAGTTCAAAATTGCAAAACCACCCAATATCAAAAATATGTTCATGAAGGCCATGTTCCCAGTTTTAAATTTCTGTGTTTTTGCATACCTTGATGATGTCACTATCTATTTCAAGAATTACCAAGAGTACATACATTACCTGAAGAAAGCATACAGTAAGGAAAGGAGTGGAAATCAGATATTTAGAGAGGTACAGAGGGAGGATACTGGGCTGTTTAGAGATTCTTGCATGAATCCCTATGTCATGTTAGAGAGAGAAAATTTCCCAAATTTTTATTTTCAGGAGTTAAGTGGGCCAAGGGTGAGAGGAGATTCTTACGAGGATAAGATGCTGAAATTCCGTCATTTCCAAGATTTTTGAGGTTGAAACACTTTCAGTCATTGTACATACCATTGTTTGAAATATTGAAAAAGTAGAAAAGTCAAAAACAGTAAAAAGCAGAAAAGAGGGCAAGTGAAAATAGAACAAAGGCCCCATGTTCCAAAAAAAAAAAAACAGTTTTTCAGAAAGCGAGCCAGTCTAAATGCCGCTACTAGTGCTCCAATGTCTTGTTCAGCTATCTAGCCTAATCATAGCTGAGCATGTTTAAATTTATTTGCTGATAAGTTAGTGAGTGCCAAGATAGTCAACATTGTGTAAGATTGACTTATCACAAAGCTTAGATTAGGGAGAGATTCTGGTTCCACATGCCTAAAACAGAACCAAAGAGAGAAGCGAGGGATGAAAAACACATTGTACATCTTAGCCCCGCTTGTCTAGTTTCCTTTTATTGCAGAATAACATTTGTGTGCAGCTTGTCTTTTATGCCACAAATGCATGACAAATCAGACTGCCTAATCCTGATTTGATCATTTTTTGAATTTCATGTTGTAGATTAGAGAATGAAATCCTGTCAAACTGCTTAATCTTGACAGTTGATCTAGCATAGGTAGAGTAATGAAGGAGTTCATCAGTTTAATCTGAACTCCCGGCAGATATAAGAGTAGAAATAGATAGGTTCATTTTGCAAAAAAAAAAATATATATATATATATATATACATTGTCAAAAGGCTGCTAGTTCAAATGCGCCAAAGAGAAGAAAAAATGTAGTGGGGTAGGTAGAAGTATCATTGATGTTAACCATGCTGTCATTTTTCAGAAATAACATCAAGAGAAGGGTAAATTTTGCGCCAATGGATAAGGCACTGGTCTTCATAAGCCAAAAATCTGAATTCTGGACACCTCCTGACGAGGAGCTACCCTCCCCAAATGGAGCCACTGTTAGCCATCAGTATTTTTTACATGTTAGTGATGACTATATCTACAGCTGAGTTTTCTAGAAACTGATTTCCTTATGTCAATATGTCATCCAGAAAACCCTCCTAAAACTTTTTTCGCCTTTCTACCTTTTCAGTCCGCCCATGTCGAAATCAAAACCTCATTATCACTATCTTATCTAGCTTCAGCCTTATTGGTCTGCCCATCAGCTTTAAAAGGCAAATCCACATTTGTTTCAAAAGTCTCCCCTATGTTAGGAAGTGGCGCTTTAAGACATTTTACCCTTGGCAATCATCAAAAAGCCAAAAAGCCTCCATCTGCAACAGACCTACCATGACTGACCTCTTACTTTGCAAATTAATTTGACAAGCAGCCCTAAGTCGCGCCACTCATATCCCCTAGATCTCAGCACTGCATAAACCCCAATCTCAAGCTGACTATTAGGTTTTTCACAGTGTTCTATGGTTTCTACAAAGGCAGAAAATATAATTTCATCTCATGGAGTAAATGCTTGAATTTACAGTTAGAGGAACAGCTGCTTCTAAATGTAACTTGAGCCTGAGATATGCCTGCAAAACAGAAAGCTACTCATCCAGACTTTACAATTCTTTCCAGCATGAAAATCACAGAAAGACACCACTGTCACAGAAAACTGGCAAATGGTCATGGCCCAGAACCTCCTTCATTTACAAGCAAAGGGTTAGGGCGCCTCCTTCATCCACAAGCATAGGGCGCTGGCCACTATTGACTTTGAAGATTGCAAGAGTCCAGGTTTGCCTTGAACTGAACAAATGAAACAGAGACTCCAGGTTTTATGAATGTGACTGATGATCATAACAGGAATACAGTTGAAATATGCTAGCTCAAGGGAAAAGAGAGTCTGGTCTGATAAAAGAGGTCATCTGAAGCTTTCAAGTCATGTAAATTGTTGAACTTTAGAAGAGCATGTCATCAGTCAACATTCCAATCATAAGAGGCCTGTTTTTCCACAAGATCAAATGGAATAGATGCTGACAACAAATGCCATTACACAGGCAGAAAGAAAGTTCTTGGTTTCTCAAAAGACACTGACCTCCATAGTCACAGAGACTATCCTTCAAAATAGTGTGTCATAAGATGACCAAACCAAATGATGATACTTCAGTCACCCCCTAGAACAGTACAGAGAGACAATGTCACTTTGGCTAGGGTTTTTGCTGAAATACAGTGATGCTTGCAAGAAGAGATGCTAATATTGATGTTTTTCAAGAGGTTCACTTACCATCACATCCAGAGAAAAGCTGTGTCAAACAGATTTGTTAAAACACCTTCAGATACCTTACCTGATGAGGAGCCTCCTCCATGTATGAGCAGATGGCCAAAGCCATTGCAGGTTGTTCTAACTGATTGATCTAAAAATGCAGTGGAAGGATACAAAAATTGAATAGAAGTCATTTCACAGGTAAGTGATAGTGTTTATGATGCAAAGGTATTGATTTCCCTATTCAAAGAAGCTGTCTGTCAGACTGTACCTATAGTAGAAAGGAGACAATATTGAATACATGCATGCATTGATACCACAAGGAGCAGTTTCTTTAAAGGCAATGGCTAAACAGTACTCCACTATCCCTTGCCCAGAAGTCTAAAGGAGCTCCTTTTGAGTAAACAATGAAGTATAGTGTGAAAGCATGCAACCTAAAGAAGGCGCTACAGTCCAGGGAGAAGCTTGTAAATCACCTGGAAGCAGGGATTGACACCATGAACAAAAAGAGCTTTTGCCAAAGCCTGCTCATCATATAGCCATCAGCAGATTAAGAGAGGGTTTCTGGAAATGAGTTTTATTAGGTCTGGGCAGCACTCAAAACCCATGAAGCACTTCACTATTGCAAATTCAATCAAAAGACATCTACAGGACTCTGTCAAACCAAGCTTAAGGGAGGAGACATTTCTGCAAAGCAAGGAGTAGTCAGGTCATTTTATCCCAAGTCATCATCTAGTTTTGAAGAGCTTAGCAAGCATAAAAAGAAATCAGCTACAATGTGGCAAGCATAAGAGAAAAGGCATACTCCACAAGTAGCAGGAGGCATTTCTGCAAAGGGAACAGTCAACACATTTTAGCACCGGTCATTATCCGGTTTTGAAAGCTTTGAAATACATGGAAAGAGAACCAGCAGACAGGGCTTTTGATTTCCATCACCAAGAGGATATCTCCTTTTGAGTTATTGTTCATTATGTTCAAAAGGTCATTCAGCATATGATCATTGTTTGATAGGTTAAAAGGAAGCACAACCTTTTATTATTCAAAAGAACAGTGGCAGAAACGATATAAAGATTGTTGAGCTATTTTTCAAAATTTGAAATAGCAGTGTTGAAATATCACCAAGAAGACAAAATCAACAAGAAACATCACTCAGACTTGTATGCTCGAATAGACAGATTTCTGACCTTTTGAGGAAAAAGCTGTGTTTGTTTTCTTGGAAAAGGAGCTGAAAATTATATTGACATTCTTTAAAGGAGTTATAATTCCTATGGCCGAAAACGTTTCAAAAAGGAGTACCCCTTAAATGAAAGTCGATGTGACTTTGAAATTGTCAAAGGATATATACCAAAACAGCGTACAATCCGCAGTCTCCAAGCATCAAAGCATTTTTTTGAGCAAACTGAAGTTTTTCTGTTCGATTGAGGCCGAGCGACACGCCTGCGTGTTTGCGCGACGCGCCTGGGCCAGCATTTACACGGGAGCCCTGTATAAGCGCGACGCGCCTGTACGCCGCCCGACAGGTCGACCCGACAGGCCACCCAGGGCTATTTTTGTGCGACGTTCTTTGCTGAAGGAGTGTCGTGCATGCCTTGAAGACCCCCGTTGTTTCTCCAGCCCTGCACAAAGCTTGTTCATCAATTTTAAAGGTATTTCTCATACATTTTTCCCCTCGGCTTCAAGAAATGGCTAAGTGACAAGAAAGGTTTAAATCAAACAGTCCTATTTTTCAAAACTTTCAAAACCCTCTAAACCCGGTCACTACAGCTAAAAACAGTGCTCCGAAGTGTTGAGATGTGATAAAAGGTTGACCGTGTTATTCAAAAAACACCTCGAGGCTACAGGGGAAAGCTGTTGATTGACTGCTTTGTGTTGTTCAAAACCTATTTGGCAAGTGCTATTCATCCTAGCAGAGGTTTTCATAATATCACCAGAGGGCTGCATTCATAAGGGACCATTTATTGTTTTAAAAAGAGAAAACTCATATAACCTCTGTCTAAAATCTTTACAGTCTTCTAAAAACTCTGTCAATTTTTGCTCCAATACTGTGTATTGACTGTCTAAAGACTAAGGGCTGATTTCACATGTGCAAGATCAGTGGAAAGTGGGCACACTTATGCAGGGCAAGGTTTTTAATGGTTGAAAGCCTCCTTGAGCAAGGAGTTTTGGTGTATTGATTGACATCTGAGACTTCAAAAACAGAGTGATTTTGGCATTTTCTCACAGCACATTGCCTTTCTTTCACTGTATTATTTCCTACTGTGAATTTGTTGACAAAGATTTTCCAAAGGTGAACAGGACACTGAAGGGCAGAGTTTGTTGATGGGAATTTAACTTTGGAGGCAGAGGTACAAAGGTGGTGGCTGATCTTTTAACTTCACAAGAAAAAAGTGTTCTTCATAAAGCACTAAGCGCTGATATTTCACCTAACCTAGTTCTGCCTTTCTTTTCACTATATGGTATCATTTTGAAGAGTTGATTGACAGAGAGATTCTCCAAGGTGGAACGGAGTTGCGAAGGGCGAGTTTGTTGATGGGAATTTAACTTTGGAGGCAGAGGTACAAAGGTGGTGGCTGATCTTTTAACTTCACAACTAAAAAGTGTTCTTCATAAAGCACTAAGCACTGATATTTCACCTAACCTAGTTCTGCCTTTCTTTTCACTATATGGTATCATTTTGAAGAGTTGATTGACAGAGAGATTCTAAGGGTGAATAGGGCCACTTTCTAAAGGACAGGTTGTTGATGGGAATTTAACATTGGAGGCAGAGGTACAAAGGTGGTGGTTGATTTCTTAACTTCACAAGTGAAAGGTGTTCTTCATAAAACACTGAGCACTGATATTTCACCTAACCTAGGTCTGCCCTTCTTTTCACTACATTGTATCATTTTGAAGAGCTGTTGACTGTGATATTTTTCAAAGGGAAGACCATTTCTGAAGAGTAGGGTTTTTTATAATTAATATTTGTCTTGAAGACCAAATATTGGTGTGTGGATTGGCCTCTAACAAATCCACAGGAAAGGTGATTTTCAATACTGTGCACACGAAATATACACAACAGTTTGTTTGCCTGGCTGAGGTACAATCAAAAGTAGAAAGCTGTTTTCAAAGGGAGCAGAAGTTGTGTGCTACAAAAGCTTGTTGCATTTCATCCAAACCACATTGTCCATATCTGTCCAAACAGTCTAGTGACCAGTTTCAATCCAGCAGAGAATTTTTACATACAGTGAAGGCAGTTTGCCTCTTCCGAAGCTTGTTCAAGTCAGAATGCCTCCAAAGCAAGATCACAGGAGCGGTCCACATAAGAGATATGAGCCTATCTCCATAGAAGAAATCAATGCTCACCCATCTGTGCTTTTCAATTTCCATGAAGTAGGCTGTCTTGATTTCTGCCAGAGGATAGGAGAAGTCAAGAGTTTTTCGCCACTAACACATTTGTGCGCTTTGAGATTCAAGGACAAACACTTCCAATTGGTGGGTCTTGATTTCAAAATTTCTCCAAGGTATGTATCCAAGGCTACCAAGATCCCGTATCATGGTGAAAAGTGGTTTAAACAAGCTCATCTTGATCTAGAGGATTATAAACCTTTCATCAAGCCTGAACATAGGGAAACCATCACTACTATTTTCCCTTTTTCCTATCTTCTTGACAGTTATGCTCCACTGATGAAAGCCATAATGAGATATTTCACTTGTGAAGGGAGGTTTAACCAAATTTATGCCTATCATGTCCGCTTGTTGATGCATTTTACCAGAAGCAGGCAACTAAACCTTCCATACTTTTTGTCCAAAAGCATAGAGAAAATGGCAGCTACTGTCCAAAAGAAGGCTCCACCTCAGCAAATCCCTTCTCTCTTTCATCATTCCTTGATCAAGATTATCTTCTTACACCAGCTAGAGAAGAAAGGGGTTTCATGGGATTCATTCATCAGCCATTCAGATTTTGCCACTGTCCCTCCTGTTCATGTGTCGCCTACTCAGCCTGTCCATCGCCCAGTGCCTTTGTCTAGTAGGCCTACACCTAAAAAACTCAAAATGACTACTGGGCAGCCAAGTCAACAGGGAGAAGGAGAGGGCAGTGAAACACAGGGAGAAGGAGAAGGCAGTGAACAGCAACAGGTAGAGGTTGAGGAACAGCAGCAGCTAGATATTAAGAGACAGCAGCAGTTGGAGTTTGAGGAACAGCAGCAGCTAGATGTTGATGAACAGCAGTAGGTACAGGTAGAGGGACAGCAGCAGACAGCAGTTGAGGAGCAGCAAGTTGGGCAGACAATTGAAGCACCTTTTGAGCCACAAACTGGACAGGATATTGAGGAAGGACAGCAAGCTAAAGCTGCCACCTTAACAGTAGCAAAGATTGTTCCTAGTAAGAGGAAATTGCCCAAAAAGACACTTTCTAGTTTGCCAAGGAGGAAAAGCGCCAGATTGGCTTTCAAAGGCAAAAGTAAAATTGGAGAAAATACAAAGCATGGAGGTGAATTAGCTATTATCCCTATCCAAAGCGATGATAGTGACAATGAGGCCCGCCTCCTTGAAAACCTCCTCATTCACAAAGAGGGGCAAATTGAGGTGTTACAAGAATACCTTCAAAGGGCGAGGAATTTCAACCACTTCTTGGAGGTTGAAAACAAACAAATGAAGTTTCATGCAGCTATTCATGAGGCAAGGGCAATCAAGTATAAGAAAGAGGCAGAAAAAGCACAAGCAAGAATTGAAGAACTCATTGGTGAGTTTGATGATGAAGAGGAGGAAGACCAGCCTAGGCGGAAGAGGCCTAGGACCATCGGGCTTAGAAGAGCCTTGGAAAAGCAGAGAGTAGAAGAACAAGCTCATCTCGAAGCCTTTCCTCTCACTGCCCTCCTTGAGCAGGAAATTGAGGAAAACAAAGAAGCATGGATTGAGAGAGCTAACCAGCATCTGGAAACAAAGCTTGAGAGGGCGAACAGGGATCTTGAGCTACAAAGAAAGAGGACTCTTCACTTTCAGAAGCTAAATCAGTTTGCCAGGCGAAAATTAAAGGTAGCACAAGAGAAATTGAAGAAGTTGAAGGGGAAGCACCTAGCACGGAAGGAAAGGAAAAGCATATCATCCCTTGATATTTTGGCCTCAGCTTCGGAGCATGTTTCTATGGACCCTTGAGGGTCATGCATGCCAATTTTGGGCCTGTTTCGGCAACTTTTTGTTTTTTGGCATTTTTTGGGTTTTTGGCCAAAAACTCATAAATTCGCCATTTCAGTTTGATGAGTTTTCAAGGGAGGAGGATGATACCGATGGATGCCATAATTCCATGAGCAGGTCTCCAGCGATTTTCAGGGCATTTGAAGATCATTCGCCCCCTCAAATTGGCGAAAAACACCCTCATTTTGCACATTATGCCCGCCATATCAGCAGTCTGCTATTTTCTGGGTTTTTTCACACAGGTACAGTTTTGGATGACTTCCGGACCTCGGATTGAGTTGGTTCCAGTTGCGCCGGAAAATAGACACAGAGAGCTTTCCAGCAAGCCCTCATGAGCCTCATTTCGACATCGGGAAGGCTGCCTATTGCATCCAGCAAGTCAGGGGACCTTTTTTAGGCATAAATATGAAGTATTTTTGTAATTTTTGAACTCCAAAAATCTGCTTTTCCCAAATGTGCGTTAAGCTATTTTTATCATTGGGAAATCATGTAAAGTCAATATAATTTCCGTTTTTAGCAGTTTTTAGATATTTTATGGGATATTTTGTGCCTTGGGCTTTGCAAAGCCTCAAGGACAAGTTTAGATATTTTGACTTGGCCAATGGGATAGCTAGTTGCTCCATGAGGTTTCCTCCCTCAAGCCTATTTATTCCATGGGTTTCATTGTAAATAAGAGGCTGAACTTGAGAGAAGAATTAATACATTGGTCATATGAGCTTTGAAGAATACACTTGAGTTATGATTTTTGGACTGCCTCTTGGATGCTTTTGAGGAATGATGAAGGATTGTTGATGGACTCCTTGACATGGTAGAATGGTATAGTGTTTCTTTATATGTTTTTGTCTTCTAGTTTTCATTCATAATACATATTTCTTGCTGCTATAGATCAGTAGAGATTGATTTTGAGATATGCCCATGGAGGCACCTCAAAATCCTTGAATCTTCATAGCTTGATGTTTTCTTCTTCCTTAGTTATGCTAAAGAATTCTTAGCTGCTCTTTAGTAACTTAAGGTATTGTTGCTAAGTTTTATTCATAAGTTCTATGTATGTTGAGTAGGATGTATGGTTTGCCCTACCTACCTATTAGCTGCCCATAGTTCTGTCCATAAAACTTTCTCTTTGACTGATTTTTCGATCATCTTGTTGAACCAAGGAGGCCTAGTCCCGATCTAGCCCTTTGCCTAAAACTATGAAAACTTATTTGTCCAAGTGCCCAATGACTTAGAGACTATGTTTAGGCATTCCGGCGTAGTTTATGAGTTGTTAGTTTGTCTTATGTGTTTTCCCCAAAGTCTGATAGCCATTTCCCAAAGTTAGAGGGTCTTATACCTCTATGTATGGCTGGAATGTTTGATTTCTATGTATTAATTAGCTCATAGTTACACTTAGCATGATTAATGGCTTGCTATTACATTTTTATGTCTGCTATTAACTAGTTACACTTGAAATCCCTTGTCTTTCACCAACTTGTTGTCCACTTAATCCATTTTGCCCAAAGATCCCTTCTACCGTGAATCAAATCGGCCCTACAACAGCTTTACATCATCACCTCATAGCTTCCTTGACCTGTTTGACCCCATAGCCCAATTTATCTACATCTTGTTATCCAGTTTATGTATTTGATCAGTTTTATCCCTCACAAACTCAAAAACTAAAAAAACCAAAAACACCCTTCATAACTAGCCTAATATCAGAACACCGCAAGTAAACACACCGACATCTTTTACACATATAGAGAGAGCCCTCTCTGAGTCCAGGAAGGCTAGGTCCTTGGGCTCCAAAGCTTGGTTTGATGTTACATCGTCATTTGGCTAGCCAATCGGCCAAATCACGGGACTCCAACAAATGAAAAGAGAAAAAGGAAAACACCCATGTACTTCATGACTAGAAAGGGTACCAGGGTAACGTAGGGTAAACCAAAAACTCTAACCGGAATCCCTATAACAATTGATGAGTCACCCAAAAAGGATGATAAGATAATGTTGGAAGAATGGAAATTTCCAAAGGTCACCTCACCTCTGATGACACCTCTAACCTATATAAGGAGACATTCATAAAGGTTGGCATCCCATACACATCTAACAACCCCCACTTTCCCTCAAAAGGTAGAAAAGAAGGAAAACCAAGCAAGGGAGCGTTTTATACATGAAAAGAAAATTTTTCTATAGGAAATTTTGTTTGTGCTACAGGAAACTCCAGCAGTACCAGAAACAGAGCAGGCAGCCTTGGGGGAGGAGCCCACCTCCAAAAAATTTGTCCCTAAGGATATATGAGTTTTTTCACACCTTATCCCTCAGCTAAATATAATTTCTTACTATAAATTTATTGAAGGGGGATGATTTATTAATCAGACGTTTGCAGTCCCCTTATTTTATCAGTTAGAACAAGAAATATCACACAATCATCATTGGATGAAAAATGCCACAACAAAAGGTGTGGATAACATAGGGATCATGGAGGAGAAGGTCACTGAGTTGGGAAGGGATTTATCTAAAGTTATACTTAGAGAATCCATGTTGAAGGAGTAGCTTCTTGAAGCACGTGAAGAGAATGAAAGACTGCAAATTAAACTTCATAAAAAAGTCAAACAAATTGCCACCATGGAAAATTTATGCATGGAATCCATCCAGCACAGATATCCATCAAAATCTTTTGAAATTAGTCCAACATGGGAGACAAGGCTGATATGGCAGAATTCTACATGCACAATCTTATTTTGATAGACTTGAATATTTTGGATCCTAATTGTTGTGCAGAAAACTCCCCTCTGCCGATAGTGACAATTCCTCTAGCCCTAGTGTGGGTCTTGTAACAAGGGAACATGTTGGTTTCTAAACTCCTAGTCTATAAACAAAATGCGGATTGGAATAGATGTCCTACCTCAATCCAACTCTCTTGACGTAGTATGTTGTAGTGATCCCTTGATCTTTGTTCTTAAATCCTTGCACTCCATTGGTAGCGATATTCACACACCTGCACAGGATCAAGAAAACTCTAAAAGCACAAAAGCATACATATTCATTTACAACTATCTAACTAGTCAAGAAGAGTCAAAAACTTTGAATATTAACATAGTCAAATATGGAACTAGAAATCAATCATGTCATATTAATTTATAAAAGGGAGTTTACAACCTACACCTTGACGTTGTAGACCTCCTTTGATGGATTCAGTCGGGCACATCTCTAAAGCCTTCATTCTTCGATTAGCTCAAAGAGGCAAAAGGCTTAAACTCTCTCTCTCAACTATGGGCTATTCTATGCTATCTTTTGCACACCAACACTTGGTCTATTCTAGCTATTTGAATCAATGGGATGAAGAGGAATTTATAGGAGTGGAGGAAGAGCTTTTGGATCCAGTTATGGTGGAGGAAAGGTCTGTCCCTTTGGGAAGTTTCATTTTTGTAGGAACTAGAATGTTAGGTCCCTATATTACTAGTATAGTCCCTTATTGTTGTTAGTGTAACCCCATTATTGTTATTATTGTACCCCTGTAACCCCAATATTTTTATTATTGTGCCCTTAAATTATTATTGTTAGGTCGGCTAGCATTACATTGTGGCCCCATGGACTCCTATATATAGAAATGAGGTTTTGTAATTTGTATCATCCAATAATTTTTCATTCATGTAATGTATTAGAGGTTTCCCCCTTGAAGTGGCTTACTTCTAAGGCGTTGATAATCTCTTTTATTCTATTTTTGGAGTTGATTTCACAACATTTGGTATTAGAGCTTTGGATTCTAGGGTTTCGCTACTCCAAACAGGTCACTGTGGAATTTTCGCTATAATGTTTTTTCTATGAAGGTTCAAAAGTGGAAATATTTGCAAAGCCAAAATCCTGAGGAAAATCATCGTAAAATGTCATAGCTTGGTTCGCAATATGTTCGGAGATATGATCTGTGGAATTTAGGGCTTTTTTCAGGCTCCTAAATTTCACTTAAAAAGGTCATCGCGGAATTTTCGCTATAAAGTTTTTTCTACGATGGTTTAGAAGTTAAAATTGTTAGAGCACAAAGCCAAAATATTGAATAACATATTTACAAAATTTTAGAGCTTGGTTCACAATATCTTCGAAGATATGATCTGTGGAAGTTAGGTCTTTTTCAGGCTCCCGAATTTCATCTCAAAGAGGTGATCATGGGAAAATATTCATAACTCTCTCTCTGAGCATCGGATTGGAATTCTGTAAAAAGTGACTAGAATTATATCGATTGTAGTTTCCTTTCTATACATTTCAGAGCCAAATGAGCAAACAATAACACGTGGCAAGTCGTACAAGTTTTCTCTATGGAACTAGTCCATAATTAGCTCATTGTGGGAGATTGGACATAAATTTGTCTTGAAGAACCCAAATCAAGTCAGAGCTGTGGAATTTCAAAGAAGCTTCATCAAAATACTACAAGGCCAGATTTGTGATATTGAGGATATGCAAGTATAGAGATAGGTCAATTGCAATATCACGCTCCTCAAAATCAAGTAAAAGGTGTGTATTTTTTTTTCTAAATTGCATAAGTCTTGTTTGAAGAATCAAGTTGAATTGATTCCAAGGGCATATTGTAGAATAGATATCAGTATTAGATTCTCAAATGGCCCCTGAAAATAATTCAACACCCATTAAGCCTTTATAAGGCTCTACTATGACTCATGAAGACAAAGAATGGAAACATGACATATCAAAATTACAAGAGAAAGTGCATCAAATTTCGCTCTCGCAAAGAGCAACAAAAAATGACATGGAAGTTTTGAAGAAAGGCGTGGAAACTAAGATGGATGGTTTGAAGAAAGGCTTGGAATCTAAGCTGGATGGTTTGACGAATGGCATGGAAGCTAATATGGATGGCATGGAAGCTGGCATGGAATCTAAGATGGATGACATGGAAGCTAATATGGAAAACATGAAGAATGATCTAAAAGCAAACATGGAAGGTTTAACGAAGTTGATACAAGAAATGTTTCCTAATGGTTAAAATATAGTAGAGGAAACTCATGATGAGAACACAATAAATGTTAATCGTGATTTCATAAACTCTAAGGTTGGAGGTAAGAACCACCATATTCCAAAAATGGATATGAGGAAGTTTGATGGAAAGGATCCTGTAACATGGATACTACAAATGGAGCAATATTTTGATCTCAATAATGTGAAAGACACACAAAAGGTATGCATTTCAACTTTACATTTAGAAAAAAATACATTTGTATGGTATCGATGGCTTTTCTCTCATAAAAAAATTGTCACTTGGTCAATTGTTACAGAGGAAATGATAGCACATTATGAGGATACAAAGAGCAACACTTTCTTTAGCCAATTGATAAATCTCGAACAAAAGTTTTCAGTGGGGGAGCACATTGAGGACTTCCAAAAATTGAATATAAGGGCAACTGATATTCCAAAGGAACACAAGATTGATTTCTTCATAGGTGCATTAAAGGATAACATCCAACATGAAGTTTGCATTTTGGAACCTTATTCATTAGAGAAGGCATTCAGGTTGGAAAGAAAAATTGAATGTAAAATTATGGCGACAAGGAAGCCTACCACTCACTTCTATAAAGATGGAAGTGTTGTTACTCCTAGATTTCCACAACCTACAAGGTTGACACCACAACAATCGGAAGAAAAAAGAGAAAAAGGGCTTTGCTACAATTGTGATAGAAAATACACTAAAGGTCATAAGTGTGCTGAGAAGAAATTATTTTACATAGATTGTGAAAAGGAAGAAAAAAATGAACAAGAATCTTCAAAAGAAGAGGATATACACTAGGAACTAGCCCTAGAAGAGGAAGAAATGAGTCCAACCATATCTTTCAATGCATTGGTAGGAATTACCACTCCTCAAACTCTCAAGATAGAAGGACATATCAAGAAGAAAAAGGTAATAGTGTTGATTGATTCAGGTAGCACCCATAATTTTATTAATTTTAAGGTAGCCAAGGAATTGAATTACTTCCTATACCCAGCACCAAAATGTCAACTATAAATTGCTCTAGAAAATGCCATAATATCAAGCTAACCATGGGGGAATATTTATTGAATATTCCAATTCTTTCCATTCCTATGGGAGGTGCTGATGTTGTACTAGGAGTACAATGGTTACAATCTTTGGGGACGGTAGCTTTTAATTTTCAAGAACTTTTCTTGAAATTTTTTTTATAAGTAAATGAAGTCGAATTACGGGGTATTGCAAGGAATTCAGGGAAGATAATAAGCTCTAATGTCATGAAAAATCTTCTAAAGAAAGAAAAACAAGGTGTAATTGCACAATTATGCTCACTAGAAGTTCCAACATCAAAATCATATATTTCTGCAGATCTCCAAAAAGTCTTGTACAATCATTCCAAGGTGTTTGAAACTCCCAACGGACTCCCACCTATTCGTGATCATGATCATGCTATTCATTTGATTCCAGGAAGTGCTCCTCCAAACATCAGGCCTTATAGATATCCTTATGTCCAAAAGCATGAAATTGAACTTATGATTGTAGAAATGTTAGAGGCGGGTATAATTCAACCTAGTCAAAGTTCTTTCTCTGCTCCTGTAGTATTGGTACACAAGAAGGATGGATAATTGCGCATGTATCTGGATTATAGGGAGCTCAATAAGCTCACCATTAAAGATAAATTTCCCAATCTTGTGATTGATGAATTATTAGATGAATTACATGGAGAAATTTATTTTACCAAGTTGGATCTTCGTTCAGGATATCATCAAAATATAATGAAGATTGAAGATATTCCGAAAACAACATTTCGAACTCATGAGGGTCATTATGAATTTTTGGTCATGCCTTTTGGCCTTACCAATGCACCTTCTACATTTCAAGGGTTAACGAATTCCATTTTCAAACCCTTCCTTAGAAAATTTGTGCTAGTATTTTTTGATGATATACTAATCTACAACAGGTCTTGGAAGGATCATGTTCAACATGTTGACAGGGTGCTCAAACTATTGCAGGAGAAAAAATTATACGCAAAAACATCCAAATGATTCTTTGGAGTACAAGAGGTGGAATATCTGGGTCATATTGTATCTCACGAGGGAGTTAAGGTGGACCCTAAAAAAATTAAATCCATTAAGGAATGGAAAGTATCCACAACAATAAAGAAGTTGTGAGGATTTCTCTGGTTAACAAGGTATTATTGCAATTTTGTTAAGAATTATGGGAGAATAGCAACACCTCTAACAATATTATTGAAGAAAGATGAATTTTCATGGACTCCTGAAGCAAATAAGGCCTTTGAACAATGTGCCTAGCACCAGTCTTAGTTACGCCAAACTTCACAAAAACCTTTATTGTGGAATGTGATGCCTCGAGAAATGTAATTGGTGTTGTTTTAATGCAAGAAGGAAGACCCATTTCTTTTGAAAGTCCTCAAATCAAAGGAAAGTATTTACATAAACCTATTTATGAGAAGGAAATGTTAGAAATACTGCATGCACTAAAGAAATTACGAACTTACCTAATGGGAAGAAACTTCAAGGTAAAAACTGATCATGATAGTCTTAAACACTTTTTGGAACAAAGATTATCTTCAGAAGAGCAAGAAAAATGGGTCACAAAGATGTTGGGTTATGACTTTGAAATAATATACAAAAAAGGGAAGCTAAATGTTGTTGCAGATGCACTCTCAAGAAAGAATGAAGAGGTGGAATCATTGCTTTGTGCCATTTATATTATCCAACCAGATTGGATAACCGAAGCAAGAGATGAATGGAAGAAGGTCAAAGAAGTGTGGACACTCATTCAAAAGTTGCAACAAGATCCTAGTACATCTGATACATTTAGTTGGAAAAAATGATTCCTTATGGTACGAAGATCGTTTATATCTTTGTAAGAATTCCCAACTAAAACAAAATATTCTTTTGGAATTGCACACATCTCCTTTAGGAGGACACTCAAGATTTTTAAAAACTTACCATAGGGTGAAGAAAGAATTTTTTTGGGATGGCCTTAAATATGATATTCAAAAGTTTGTGGTGAAATTTTTAGTTTGCCAATAGAATAAAGTTGAGAAAATTAAGACCCCGGGTCTTCTACATCCTTTATCCATTCCAAGTCAACGATGGGAGGAGATTTCAATGGATTTTATCACAGGTTTACCCAAGTCCGAAGGAAAGAGTGTCATCATGGTGGTAGTTGATAGAATTACCAAGTATGCACACTTTTGTGCATTATCACATCCATTTAAAGGAAGTATAGTTGCTACTACATTTATGGATACAATTCAAAAGCTACATGGAAACACAATGGTTATTGTGAGCGACAGAGATCCCATTCTTAATGGAAATTTTTCGACGAACTTATTTTCTTGTTTGGGTACTCAATTAGCTCATAGCTCATCTTATCATCCTCAATCCGATGGTCAAACTGAGATAGTAAATAAATGTTTGTAAGGATATCTTCATTTTTTTGTATCTGATAAACAAACACAATGGTTCAAGTGGTTACCTCTTGGTGAATGGTGGTATAACACTTCCTTCCATACTGCAGAAAAAATGACCCCATTTATGGCACTTTATGGATATCATCCACCATCCATCACATAATCCCTAAGAGAAAATTCAAAGGTTCAAGCAGTGGAAGATCACATCAAGAATCAACAAGAAGTTCTCCAATTCTTAAAGGATAGCCTGAATTTGGCACAAAATCGAATGAAACAATAGGCAGATCAACATCACATCGAGAGAATTTTTGATGTAGGAGACTCAATATTTTTACGGCTACAACCATACAAACAAATCTCCCTCAAGCAACCTAAGAAGGATAATAAATTATCACAAAAGTACTATGGTCCTTACAAGGTGTCGCAAAAGATTAGTACTATGGCATATGAATTGGAGCTTCCTGCTTCTTCACGAGTGCATCCAGTTTTCCATGTTTCATGCTTAAAGAAGGTTATAGGTGAAAATCTTCCAATTCAAACAATATTTCCAGAACTTGATGAGGAAGGAAAAATCTTATTGGAACTTGAAGTAGTCATAGAAACAAGAACTCGACAGCTACGGAATCAATCAATTTCAGAGTATCTCATGAATTGGAAGAACTTACCCACTGAAGATTCTACATGGGAAGATGAGAATTTTATACAGAAGCACCCAGAGCTACTCAAGTGTTGAGGAAAACACTTTTTTGAAGCAGAGGGGCATGTTAGGTCCCTATAATACTAGTATAGTCCCTTATTGTTGTTAGTGTAACCCCATTATTGTTATTATTGTACCCCTGTAACCCCCATATTGTTATTATTGTGCCCTTAAATTATTATTGTTAGGTCGGCTAGGATTACATTGTGGCCCCATGGTCTCCTATATAAAGAAAGGAGGTTTTGAAATTTGTATCATCCAAGAATTGTTCATTCATATAATGTATTGGAGGTTATTCCCTCAAAGTGGCTTATTTCTAAGGCATTTGTATCTCTATTCTTCTATTTTTGGAGCTGATATCACAACATAGAAGGCAAAAGGGAGAAACTCCACCACATCCAGTCGAACAAACATCCATGATTTTACTAACGAAGCTGTTAAATCATAGAAGCTTTGTTTACATATTAAAAAAAATTCCAAAAGTAGCTCAGCACGGGGTCCTTCAAAGACATAGTGACCATGGCACAAGGGCTAGTGAAAATCTGGCCATGGGCATGAGGACATAACTACACCACTGTGCCGACCCAAAAGTACATGTTTTTAATGGTCTACTTTAGGAGTGTTCCACCGAGATTTTGTTCCTGGCATGTTAAGGGATGAAATGACACTCATTATGATGTGTGACAGTACACAGGGGTCACTCTTCTGGTCCTCTTGTATTTGGAATAGGGAATGCAAGGACAGATAAAAAATGTTGTGTAACAGATGCCCCCTAAACCATGAATTCTGAGAGAGAGGGAGGGGTGAAATGCTTTACGAGAACATGCCCAAACAAAAACACCACTGCTGAAGGACATGCAAGATGAAGTACGACTAATATCTCTGATACACGAGTACAAGGTATGGGCACAACCATCCATAATAGAGAACATGTAATAAGATCCATGATATGGACACAACCATCCAGTGAGAAGGATCATAAAATAGACTCAGGTATGCTCACAGCCATCCAATCAGAAGAGTCATGTATACAGTCCTGACAAACCAAATCTTCCCGCAACCTGGATTTCATCAAAAAAAACCTAGGGTTTTGTGCTCCGTCCCAACCTGAACAAGTACAAACTCAGGTATGTGAATGAATGAGATGAAGTCGAAAATGCAATAAATTCGCCTGATTACTAGTCAATGATGGAATCTGTTAACAAGCGCGAGAGAAACCACCAATAATGAAAATGGTTCTCAAGTTACTGTTAATACAATCCATGGAATGTGAAAAATTAACTGGATTCAAGCATCCGCAAAGTTACTCGATCGAAGGCCAATAATGAGAAGTTGTCGTCAAATGTGAAGAACTTTTCATTGAGGCATGTGAGCTTTAAAGTACCAGAAGGGATTCTCTGGATCAACTTCCTAGATAATGAGTTGAAGTCGATAGGAAGTGATCGATCGAAGGAGGGCCATAATGTTTCCCACATCATCTACATGAGACAGAGCAGTAAGATGATACTGAATAAATATTGAACAGAGGTTCAGGGGTTGAAAAATAAAGACGAGACTTCTCTTGAACATATTGGTGACATGAATCCAAAATTTGGCAGTATTTGACATCAAGGGATCTGAGGTCATGGTGACAAGGCAAAGAGCAGATGAGAGGTAAAAAAAAATAACCCAAACCCATGGAGGAAAAATGATGAATGTGGGATTTCCCCAACTGGAAACGAACTGCAGACAAGTTTCATGTTCAAGAGCGACATACTACCAACGCAACTAACAACTAGTTCCATTTTCCCCCACCATTTCTGGTGAGTACCCCAATTATTTTTGGAAAAAATATTGAAGGGGATAACATATGCTTGTAATGTAATTTTTTCCTTTGGACAAATCCATCCTAGTACATTTTATGAGCCCTAGGAAGGAGAAACTCAGAAACATCATGAAAATGACTTCCAATGTCATTTAGATTTAATGATTCTAACAAAGGGAAAACTCAATGTCTTTTCATGTTTAGCAATTTTTAAAAGGGGCAAAAAAGAAAACTCCAGAAGGTCCCTTTTTGTAGGTCGTCTCTTAGATCTGAAAAGGTGGAAAACAATATCTGGGAGAACCTCTTAGCCATGTTCGACTAAGGTATTCCTTTTTCGTAAATAATCTGTCCCAGCCCAAAAAGGGGTAAACGTATATTGGGAAGATGACGTTTCGCAGCCTCTAGCGAGTTCAAAATGACAAGATCTAGAAAATAGTTTCATATTTTGAGAGTCAGAAAAGAGTTGAAAGATAACTCCAGGGGCTGACCTTTTGTGTTTTTACCAAGTCCAAAAAATTAATAAAATACAACTCGTTTCCTTATCGTTGTTAGTTTTAGGACCTGTTGCTCCACAAGAAACAAACGTAAAACCCATTTTTGAGAAGAAAAAAAAAACTGAAAATGTGTCTAAAAACCTAATTAGGGTTAGAAAAGGTTATAAAATAATTTAGTAGTAAAAAAATAATAATTTTACCTTTTCACCTTCTTGTGAGCATTCTCACCGGTTTTCACTATGATTTTGGGGAGCTGATTGATCCAAGAGTCCATTGATGAATCCGCTTCTTCTAGGTAAGAGCCATGAACTTCCTCTACAATTTCATAAATTTTTTATTTGTTTCCATGTTTTTAGGTCTTTCTTAGAAGAGTTTTAAAAACTCATACCAGTGGCAGTCAGTGTTGGTTCCTGGCACGGAGCCCCGCTGACCTCCACGATTTTTATATAGGTAAAGCACCGCTCGACGCTACTATTTAAAAAACAGCTACGTCGAACACTGTGGACAAATTTTTCACAATATTATCAAAACGCTTGTCAAAATGGATTCAAATTTTAACCATATGGATTATAGAATCTTGTATGTTATGTTTCAAGAAGAATTCAACAGTTGTGATGGAAATAGAATGGAAAGAGTCAGAGCATGGGGTAGAAGATGCACATGACATGGAGGATGATTCATGCTTATATGCTCTAAGGAACTGTGGTCTCCTTAATTTTTTCACAACCCCATGTTTGGGAGCTCAATTAGAGCTGCTGAAATACTTGATCATTGTATTGGACATTGATCAAGAAAAATTCGTCATCTATGACCAGGAATTGGAGATAGAAGTCTCTGATATCTATTTCTTGATAGGATTATCATGGAGGGGAGAGTGAGCACAAATGACAGGTACTCAGATCCTTGGAGAGAGCATGGGCACATTGATAGAGAGAGCTTGTCCTGGAGCAAGGAAGTCACACAGGAGTGGTAAACTAGACATCCAGAAAATTCCCAACTTACCTTTAAGGGTAGTGTTTCATACCATTACTCAGGCTTCCGGATCTCAGGCTCCCCATGAAGCCATAAAGACTCAGCTCCAATTAGCCATAGATTTCATATCTCTGACAATATTCAATTGGGCAGAAGAAATGACCATCAATATGAAACATCAGCTGACCAAGTGTAAAATTGGTAAGCTAAATCAGTTTGGGTATGGGTCCATCTTAATACCGTTCATCTTGGAATGGTTACTAATATTCCAACATGGAGGTAGTTGTACCTATGCCAACAGCACAAGAGCCACAATTGGTTTGTTGGGTTGAGTTACTGCCTCAATCAGGGGGTGGGCATCATATGTCGTGGCGACCAGAGTTCTATGACTGGTTGAGCCGAAAACTCATCATGGTGGAGGAATGGCCATATACTAGTATTGATTTCAGGGGTGATCCTGGTCTTCCACTTACAGAAAGGGAAAATTGGGATGAGGACAATGGTAAAAACTCATTTTTTGGATTTTTGAGTATTACAATTTTTTTTTGGTTTTTATATATACTTGTTCTAATGTTTTCTCATGTGTTGTAGATGTTGGGCTAGAGAGACCCCCTGTGATGTATATGATAGCTCAGAGGGTCCCAAGAGATTTAAAAATGGCCCCTCATGGTGAGGGAGGTGATGACAAGGAAGAAATTTCACGTAACTTGGAGGGACTCACAAGCGAGATCTCGGAGTACATGAGATTTGAGGAAATTCATCGTGCTTACCAGTGGTACACTGTGGGGGTTTCTAACCACATTCGTCAACTACTGAGATGTGTCGTACGGGAAATGACATGATATCATGATTACCATGCTGATTAGACTCCTAGGTTTTAATTCTGCATTTTTTGAGAGACATGGCGTCTCAGCATATAACTGAAACACATATATATTTTTTGAGCTATGATGTACAAGCTGATGCAAACAATTGATATATATATATATATATATGCTTACTTTCCTGTCTAAATCTTACTATGTAATGATGATTTCTTTTGCAAATTCTGCAAATGTCTATGTAATAAAATATTAGCTACTGCATCAATTAACGTATTCATGCTTTTGGGAATATTTAGATATGTGATATAATCAAAATTCATTTCTAACAAACGAACACGTAAATACATCCTTAAAATATGAGGGTTTCTGACAAAATAACGCCCATTGAGCTCGAGAACAACAAAATGAGAGTCTAGGTTTACAATTAATTCACGAATGTCGAGGGAAATAGCTTCGGTTAGAAGTTCGATAACTACACTGTATTCAGTGAAATTGTTAGTTGTACATCCTAGAAAAATTCCTTAAAGGTATACTAACTCACCATTAGGATCATAAATTTCCCAAGTTGCAGAGGATAGGTTTCGGGTACTACCAGAGGCACTGTCAGCAAAATTGATGTAAGGAGTGGCATACATTTGTATTGTAAGAAAAGACATAATAAGCATGAAAAAATGCTTGCAAAGCACACCAAGCCAAAAATGTACAAAAATTTAAAAACACACTTGTGTACAGAAGAAATGCATGAAAAAAATCATGCATAATATTTTTTGAGATATAGCTCATTTCAGGGTCGAACCAGGGGATGGCCTTCATAATCAATAAGCTCATAGGCCCCTTTTTGCAAAACATGCTTAATAATTTAGGGCCCATGCTACATGGTTCTGAATTTACCTTCCCCCAACTTATCATGGGATTTTTCATACAAGAGGACCAAGTATCCTTTTGCGAAGGTATGAGGAGAAATTGTCTGGTCAAAATCGACTTTGACTCACTTTTTCTATGCTTCTATGACTAGAGCAGTGAAGTGACGAATTTCATCAATCCTCTCTAAATATAGAAGATGTTTTTCCTCTAGAGAATTATTCGACAGTAATTCAAAAAACTATCTTGAGTGAAGGAATTTCATAATCAATCGGAAGGGTAGCTTCTAGAACATAAACAAGTTGAAATGGTGTGAATACGATTGCATCCTTCATCGAGGTTCGGTAAGCCCAGAGAGTTAAGAACAACATGAGATTCCAATTGGACTTATTCATCCCAATAGTACGCTGAAGCATAGTGACTAAATTTTTTTCATGGCTTCGACCTAACCATTATCCTGGGGGTAGTATGGCGTTGAGCTGTCATGACGCAAACCCAACTAAGTAGTCAACTCAACCATCATATAATGGTAAAAATAGGAGCTATTTTCAATGAAAATGGCTTGATGGACTCCAAACCTGGAAATCACGTGATTGAAGAGAAATTGAGTGGTCATCTTACCATTAGTTGTGAGTGTAGGCATTGCTTCGACCCATTTGGTGAAGTAGTCTACGGCTACAATAATATAAGCATGCCCCCCAGCCGAGCGAGGGTTATATGTCATAAAATCGATACCCCACTTCAAAAAAGGACCAACGATAATGACATGATGGAGGTGAGTGGGTGGCGTGCGCATCTTGCGTTGGTAGATCTGGCACTTATGACATTTACGGACAATGAGGATACAATATTTGAAAATGGTAGGCTATACATACCCAACACAAAGAATTTTTTGAGCAGTAGAATACCCAGACATGTCACTGCCACACGTTCCAGGATGGTATTCATTAAGGACTTTTTCATCTTCCTCGAGGGTTAAACATCGACGAAGGACGAAATCAGATCCAATGCATTATAAAGTATCTCCGACTATGCGATAGGGTTGCTAATGATGATGGATACATCGACGAGCATATTTTGTCAACTCTGACTAGAAAGTAGAAGTTTGGAGATAAAATATGGTATCACCATACCATGGATCGAGGCTGCTAATTAGAAAAAGGGTATCATCCGTGATGTGTTCCTCAGAACTGGAAGGAGCAGAGGAAGAGGGTAAGGAGCAGATCAATTCAACAAAAACCAACGATTTCTTTAATTTAGCGGCAATGAACTCCAAATCAAACACTTGGAGGATAAATATCCACTTAGAGTACTTCCCCCCAGCAACTGTCGAGTTGAAATATAGTTCATGGGGTTGTAATTGGAAATCATGATCGTGGTGCAGAACAAAATATAATGGCGTAAAATTTGTACAGCTTGAACAACAGCCAATGCCAATTTTTTGACATGAGTGTAATGAATTTCAGTGTTGAGAAGATTGTATTTGAGATAATAGATGACATGCTCATTACCATCATCATAGTCTTGCACCAGAACCATGGAAATAGTGCTAAAAGCGATAGCCAGATAGAGTGAATAATCACGATGATAATTTGGGGAATGCAAAACAGTGGCATTGACAAGCATGGTCTTCAATGCATCGAAATATTTTTGGGAAATCTCATCCCATAGGAATGGGATGCCTTTCCTAAGCAGTAACGTAAAACCTTTGGCTACCTCAGCGTAGTTCGATATGAAACGAAGCAGGAAATTAGCTTTCCCTTGCAAATTCTACAACTTGTGTAAAGAGGAAGGGGAGGGGAGATTAATGATAGCTTTGACCTTAAGAGGATCGAGATGAATACCGTCTTTCAAAAAAACAAACCCAAGGAGTCTACCAGAATCGACACAGAAGACAGATTTGTGTGGATTAAGCCAAATGTTGTAGCATCTACAATGAAGAAAAATTTGATGGAGGTGTTACGGGTGGTCCTGATGCTTAGTGGAATGAGCCGGGAGGTCATCCAAGTAAGGTTGTATAATGTGCTTAATATCGTGAAAATAATATGACATTTCTTGTTAGAATGTGGCACCAACATTTTTCAGGACAAAAGGGAGCTTTTTATATGTGAAAGTGCCCAATGGACAGATGAAGGCGATTTTATGTTGATCAACCGGTAGTATATTAATGTCGATATAACCAAAGAACCTATCCATAAGGGAGAAAATATCACTCCAAGAAAACTCGTTAATAATCTAATCGATGAAGGGAGTGGGATAGTTATCCTTGGGACAAGCACAATTGATATCACAGTAATCCACACAAACTCGAATGGAGCCCTGCCTTTTGTCAACATGGATAATGTTAGAGACCCAATTTGTAAACGAGATCGGATAATTGAAGCCTTCATTGAGATTTTTTTCAAATTCTACCTTTATGGCAGCTTCCTTTCTAGGGTGCACAGGACGAAGACGTTGGAGAACAAGTTTCACATCAGGGTAAGTGCGTATCTCATGCATGACTATACTCAGATCAATTTCTGGCATTTCCTCGTAGTACCAATCAAAAATGTCTCGAAATTTGTGGAAGAGGCTAGTGTAGACCTCAATCTCATCGGGAGAATAGGTAAACCCAATATGGATGTTCTTGAAAACCCCCAGTTTAACGGAGATGTCAATAGGCATCGTCAGATTGATATTTCCCATGTTTCCTTCCACAAAAACTTCATGTGTCAAAATAGGCATTTGAAGCGGTTGGGAAGGAGCTTGGGAAGAAAAATTCTCAAGACAGGTAGACATTACCCCAAGACTAGGTAAAAGGGAGGAACGATGATGATTATCATCCCAGGGAGGATCCTCGAGAGACATGGTTTCCACGATGCACTCATCAGTTGGAAACGTCTCGTTCAAGGGATCTAGAGAATCCGAAGCACCAAGCCACAGGGATTGAGAATATGTGTCGAGAGGCATACTTGAAGAAGTATGATCACAAGGAGAAGTGAAAGCCCAAATGATTTCACAATAATATATTTCTATCGGGATTAACGGAATTACGTCACCAAACGAATCAACTTGATTAGGCGAAGGGATGATCCAGGGATAAGAAGAAGTGAAGATCATATTGGCCTAAGCAGTGTTGGGCAGAGGAAGAGAAAAAAGACCCATAAGGGAAGGATCTTTGAAAAGTCTTGGCCCCAAAATTTCATAAGGCGTGGGAATGTAGTTTGCATATGGAAAATTTCTCTCTGAATAAGTGGCACTACAAGGAAAATACCCTCTAGCGGAGGTTATAAAGGAGGTTTCTAGTGTTATAAAATTGGCCAAAACTGTCAAAAAAACACTTGCTACAACATTCGTTTTCGGTAACGGGGGTTTTGGTGGAGCTTCTAACAAAATTTCAACACAACTAAAAATGTTGGGCAGCTGGAGGTTATTACGGATTTTTTTTTCATCAGTGTGCTACTAAGGTGTGAACACACCAGTGTGTTTCATATAAACAGTTGAACCTGGGCGGTCGAAGGTGCATGCACGAGGCCATAAAGGTATACAACTACACTAGGGCGCACAGTAAGTGATACAATGCATGGGATTGTTCTAATTCATATTGGGATTTGTTCGTTGCCCATACGTCGTATCAACGCACCGATATCTAGTCTTATTGAAGCGCACCAGTGCGTAGTATCAGACAAATGCACTGATTTTTCTAATTTGTATTGGTATTTGTGTGGTGCCCATAGGTCATACAAATGCACCAGTGTGTAGTCTCATATAAATGTATCGGTGTGCAGTATCGCACAAACACACCGAGATTTGTATTTGGTATTGGTATTTGTGCAGTGCCCATAGGTCGTAGAAACGCACCAGTGCAATGTATCATACAAACACACTGATGTACAGTAACTGACACGCATCGGTGTTCATTTTGTATTTTTTAGAAACATCGACCTGTGATAGTGCAATTATTGTGATTTTTTAAAATTCATTATTCATCAAAAGTCGACACATCTTATAACAACATTCATATTAATTAAATTTTTATTAATGCATTTGAATGTTATGTTTGGATTAATTTGTTATATCACATCACAATTATTGTGATTTTTTAAAATTCAATATTCATCAAAAGATGACACATATCTTATAACAGTATTCATATCAATTAATTTTTTATTAGTGCATTTGAATTTGATGTTTGGATTAATTTGTTATATCATATCATCAGATTTCACATCTCTTAATTATAATATTTAATCATCCATAAATTTAATCAGTGGTGTTACATTTCACAACAAAAATGGAGAATGGAATAGAATAAATTAAAACATATTTTATTATATCTATATATATATATATATATATATATATATATATATATATATATATATATATATATATATATATATATATATATATATATATATATATATAAGATAGTCTTTGTCTTTCAATTGGGACACTATGTCCATTACATTACACAAAATGTCTTATTTCATAGACAAATATTTCAAAAAATACAATGTCTTGCTTTGATATCCAAATATAGTGATCATCATTCGTCACTTGAATTGCTGTCACTGCTAGAGCTACTTCCATGACTTGGGTCATTTTCAGGAATGTTTTGTTCATGGTATTGATTGTTTTCTTCTTCTTCACCTTCCATATACAAACATAAAAAGAAACTGTAATGAGTGTATATACATTGGCGAGAATAATAAAATTTGCAATATTAAATAATATATATCAATGTATATCGAAAATAAATGACGTACTATAGCAACAATCGACTCATTAACTATACACATTCTTTCAAAACCATGTAGTATGCCATATTTCAAGATTTCATCTATTGGCACAGTTCCATACTCTATTTACTACAAGTTTTATACCCCATACCAAATCATATATTTAACATAAAATATTTTTTTGTTCTATTAATTATAGATGGAAGATTTTTTTTGTTCTATCAATTATAGACAGAGTTAAGTTAAACAAGATCGATACATGCTTACAAATTCCACAATTAATTTCTGATATGCCAACATATAATCAAAACCCATATTTAACCCAATGTCAATCAATTCGTATGATGGTTCTTCTTTCTATGTTAGCACCTGTTTGAAGACATTCAATGATGATTGTTGTAAAACAACTTAAAATATACAAAAAATAAATCTAGTTAAGTTGTTATAAGGAAGTAAAAATTACTCACAAACTTATATATCAACAATTTTCTTCCTCGTCGTCCTGTTTTATGTGCTGAATGGGTTCTATTTTCTTTTCTTTTCTGCAAGAAAATACTTGAAAATTAATATTTAGTGCTAAATTTTCATTTTATTGTACTGATCTGGATTTATGCAGGAATGCAATAAAATACAGAAATAGACATAAACATAGAGATGTAGTGGAAATAATACTTCATTTCATTAATATCAAATAATTGAAATATGTTTACAGACAGAATGGAAATAAACTAGCTAGGGTGATGGTAGCTTATCTCTGAGAAGAGATGTGGTGGCTACATGCCTATGAAATTTGTTACAATGAGGCTCAAAGGCCCATATATTTTTTAGAAACAATAGAAAACCCTAAACATCCAAAAACCTAACGGTAGGAGATGAAGCGCCAAAAATATGGGCCCCATTTGGGTAAATTGGTGTTTCAACTTCCCCGGGGCATAACTTTGGTAGATGTTCTCCGTTTGACGTGCACCATACCTCGTTATAAATATCTATCTGAGGAGTACAAATTTTTCTGTGAGAAACATCGGTCTATGGACCCAAATTTCTCTCGGTTTTCCCATAAAACATCGTTTAGGGCCTCAAAATGGCTCTAGAAGTTCAGGACCTAACAAAAATGCTAAAAATAGTAAGTTCTGCTAAAACTTAAAAACTAGAAGAACCAATGGTGGGGTTTCAAATGGAATATGTGGGTGGCCACCAATATCCACCTGGGTCATTAGGGCCTCCAAACGGCTCTGATAGTTCAGTACATGAAAACCCGCTAAAAATAGTAAGTTGTGTTGAAACTGAAAAACTGAAAGAACTGATGGTCCAAGTCCAAATGGAATAAGTGGGCGGCCACCAATATCCACCTCGATCATTCCTCCCTCCTTAAGAAGCAATGGTCCCCATTGCGTTAAATTCCTCCATGAGAGGCCAATATTGGATTTGTCTAGGATGTAGTGGACCTGTTGGCGAACGTGATGGATGCTTTCAATAAATTTGGTTGCCTCAGTGAAAATATGCATGGATTTTGTCTATGTAAACACACGAGGTATGGAAATATCAGGCGATGGTGCACCAGGGATCAGATCGAAGGAGTGCTTTTCCTGACAGTGTAGAGTAATCTCTGTGGGTGAGGAGAAAATTTCCTCGTATTCCTGCATTACTTTTTCCATCTGTTGCAACCATGTAGGGGAGCCCTATTTTGAAGTTATTTCCATTATCTTGTTCTTCCCCTATGAGTGAGTTATAATGAAAATAAATTTCCTGGTTTGGGAAACAATCTTACAGCGTTGTTTTGCAGTAGTCAAAGAGATGGCAGGAAGCAGTTACACCTTTGATATCCTGTACAAGTTATTTCCCAAAGTAATAATAACAACAAGAGACCTAGACTCATACACAACATGTCTCCTCCACAAGTATGGTTGGCCCAATAATACATCAGCTACATCAAGAGGATCAACATCACACAATACCTAATCCGTGAATGGCTTGATACTGTATGAAGGGCGGCACTGTTGGCGAACATGGAGATCTCTCCCTAGGTGAAGCCACCTGATGGTATCTGGTTGCGGGTGTGCTATAGTTGGTAGGTTGAGTCACTTCATGACCTGTGCTAAAATGAGGTTCTTTTGGCTTCCACTATCAATAAGGGATTGCAGTGGAGAAACCTTCACCCACATCTGTGAATGGAAGAGGTGCTCCCCCTCCTCTGGATCCTCAGGATCCTCCCTATGGATCTTGGTGCTAGCAACAATGGCAGTGGGATTGAAATCAATGATATGTTTCCATTTTTTATTTCCTTTTTCTGGTTTTGACTCAAGATCAGAACATGCATCTAATTTGGGTGCCTTTTGTTCGACCATCAATGAGTGTTTAGCCCAACATTTGTTTGTGTTGTGAGTGGGGCTATTATGAAATTCACACCATTTCCCTATGTCCTTATTTGTAATTGTGAGGTTTTTATGAGTCGCCACGCTTTGGCCTTGCCCTTTTTTTTTGGTTCAGGGGTGCCTTTCCCTGGCTTTGGATTTGCGGATCCAAAGTCTCACTTCTTCTCCTTAAATTTCTTCTCGATCTTGGTGGCATAGTGATATGCCGTGCCAAGGGAGGTAATGTTGAAGAACTCCATTTCCTCCTAAATGTGTCTATGCATATATCTGTGGTACTTGAGCACCAAATGTCTCTATGAAACCTTAATACCCAATTTTGTGCGTAGGGTATGGAAAAAATTCGTCAATTCATGCACATCTTGGTCCCTTTTCTACCGCAATGTGGTCCATTGGATGTACTTATCCTCATAGCTCCCCATGGGGTAATATTTTTCCTTGATGCCATCTTGAAAGGAATTCCAAGTGGGTGTGGCCGAGAAAAGGGAGGGTTTTGTCCCATCCTTTTTCTCACAGTAGGTTTCCCACTAGTCTTTGACATGGGGGGAGGCTTTGAGGTGTGCAAAAATAATATTTTCTCGGTCGGAGAAATCATGGATCGAGAAATAACCTTCTAGAAAATTCAACTGTCTATCTATGGTGTTCGCATATATCTAGCCTTCAAATACAAGAATGTAAGATTTTACTTGTACCTTGAAGTGAGTGGCGCCTCCAGAGTGGTTGTTGGATTTAGATGAGCCACAGGTGGGTAGCTGTTGAAGGATCTGAGCAAATTTATCCATCATGGAATTCCTTTTTTTCTCGATGGCCTTCTCGAGAAATATTTTGATAAGATATCCTTCTCCCTCATCTTTCTTTTCTTCCGCCATGGGGGGTCATTGGGGTTTGCGAGGCTGATCTTGCAAGGGTTCAACGAGATCGAGCTCTAACTCCTTCTACCCTAACCATGTTGGGGAAATGAAAAGAAAAATAGAGAAAGAGCATACCACTCTGATACCACTGACCCGAATTTATGCAAGAACACAATAAAATAAAGAAATATACATAAAAATATAGATGCAGTGGAAATAATACTTCATTTCATTAATATCACATAATTGAAATATGTTTATAGATAGAATGGAAATAAACTAGTTAGGGCATGGTAGCTTATATTTGAGAAGAGATGTGGTGGCTACATACCTCTAAACTATGTTACAATGAGGCTAAAATGCCTATTTATTTTTGAGAAATAATAGAAAACCCTAAACATCCAAAAACCTAATCGTAGGAGATCAAACGCCAAAAAATATGGGCCCTGTTTGGGTAAATTGGTGTTTCAAATTCCTAGGGATGTAACTTTGGCATACGATCTCTGTTTTCTGCGGACCATACCTCATTATAAAGATATATCTGATTAAAAAAATTGGTGTCAAAATCATATCTCCATGAGACTATTTTGCTCCCAGTTTTCCCAAAAAACATCGTTTAAGGCCTCAAAAGGACTCCAGAAGTTCAGAACTCGAAAAAAACTGCTAAAAATAGTAAGTTATGCTGAAACTGAAAAACTAGAAGAACCAATGGTGGGGGTTCAAATGGAATATGTGGGTGGCCACCAATATCCACCTGGGTCATTAGGGCCTCCAAACGGCTTCGATAGTTCAAGAACCAAAAACTGCTAAAAATAGTAAGTTGCGCTGAAACTCAAAAATTGAAAGAACTGATGGTCTGGGTCCAAATGGAATAGGTGGGTGGCCACCAATATATACCTAGATGATTCCTCCCTCATTTGGAAGCAATGGTCCCCATTGCGTTAATTTCCTCCATGAGAGGCCAATTCTGCTGAACTTGGTATTGAATTTGTTTAGAATGTTGTGGACCTGCTGGCAGACGTGCTGGATGCGTTCATTAAATTTGGTTGCCTCAAAAAATACACATGTGGATTTCGTCTATGTAATCACATGAGGTAAGGCAATATCGACCGATGGTGTGTCGGGGGTCAGATCGATGGAGTGCTTGTCTTGACAGAGTGGAGGAACCTTTGTGGGTGAGGCGAAAATTTCCTCGTATTCCTCCATGACTTGGTCCATCTGCTGCAGCCGTGCATGGGAGACTTGTTTCGAGGTTGTGGCCACAATTTTATTCTTTCCCTATGAGCGAGCTGTAAGGAAAATAAATTTCCTAGTTTGGGAAACAATCTTACTACGTTGTTTTGCAGTAGTCAAGGAGATGACTAGAGGCAGTACCACCTCCGATATCTTGTACAAGTTATTTCCCAAAGTATTAATAATAGTATGAGGCCTAAACTCATACACAACATGTCGCCTCCACAAGTATGGCTGGCCCAATAATATATCAGCTAAATCAAGAGGAGCAACATCACACAATACCTCATCCGTGAATGGCTTGATACTGTACGAAAGGCAGCACTACTAGCGGACGTGGAGATATCTCCCTGGGTGAAGCCACCAAATGGTATATGGCATTGTGCTATAATCGATAGGCCGAGCCACTTCACGACCTCTACTAAAATGAGGTTCTTTTGGATTTTTCTATTAGTAAGGAATTGCAGTGGAGAACCTTTCACCCACATCTGTGAATGGAAGAGGTGCTCCCCCTCCTCTAGATCGTCGGGATCCTCCCTCTTTATCTTGGTGGTGGAAAAAATGGAACTCGGATCTGCACCAATCATCTGCTTTCCTATGTCATTGCATTTGTCTAGTTCTAACTCAGGATTAGAACATGCATCTGATTCGGGTCCCTTTAGTTTGGCCACCAACGAGTGTTTGGTTTGACACTCTTTTGTGTTTTGAGTGGGGTTGTTATGAAATTCACACAACTTCCCTGTGTCCTTCTTCGGATCTGTGGAGTTTTTATGAGTCGCCTCGCTTTGGAATTTCCCCTTGTTCTGCTGTTTTGGGGCACCTTTCCATGGCTTTGGATTCGCGGATACAAAGTATCGCTTCTTCTGCATAAATTTCTACTCGATCTTGGATGCATAGCGATATGTCGTGCCAAGCGAGGTAATGTCGAAGAAATCCATTTCCTCCTGAATGTGTCTGTGCAGATAGCTGTGGTACTTGAGCACCAAATGTCTCTTTGAATCTTTAATACCCAATTTTGTGTGTAGGGTATGGAACAAATTTGTCAGTTCGTGCACATCTTGATCCCTTTGCTGCCACAGCATGGTCCATTGGATGTACTTATCCTCATAGCTCCCCGTAGGTTAATATTATTCCTTGATGTCATCACGAAACTAATTCCAAGTGGGTGCGGTTGAGAAAAGGGAGGGTTTCGTCCTGTCTTTTTGCTCACAGTAGGTTTCCGACAAGTCTTTGACATGGGGGGCGGCTTTGAGGAGTGCAAAAATAATCTTTTCTCGGTCGGAGAAATCATGGACTGAGAAATACCCTTCTATCAAAGTCAACCATTTATCTATGATGTATGCATGTATCTAGCCTTCAAATACAGGAATGTCAAATTCTACCTGTACCTTGAAAGGAGTGGCACCTCAAGGGTGGTTGTTGGTTGCAGATGCACTCAAAGTGGGTAGTTTTTGAAGGATCTAAGAAAATTTATCCATCATCATGTTCCTTTGTTTCTCGAGGGCCTCCTTGAGCAATATCTTGATAGGATCTCCTGCTCCCTCATCTTTCTTTTCTTCCGCCATGGGAGGTCATCAGGGTTTGCGAGGTTGATCTTGAAAAGGTTCAATGAGATTGAGCACTAACTCCTTATACCTTGACCACATTGGGTACATGCAAATAACAAAATAGAAAGAGAAGACCAATCTGATACCACTGATCTAGATTTATGCAGGAACACAATAAAATCAGAAATAGAAATAAACACAGAGATGCAGTGGAAATAATACTTCATTTCATTAATATCAAATAACTAAAATATATTTACAAATAGAATGGAAATAAACTAGTTAGGGCGATGGTAGCTTATCTCTGAGAAGATATGTGACCGCTACATGCCTGTGAACTGTGTTAAAATAAGGCTCGAAGGCCTATTTATTTTTTATAAATAATATAAAACCCTAAACATCCAAAAACCTAACTGTAGGAGATGAAGCACTAAAAATATGGGCCACGTTTGGGTAAATTGGTGTTTCAACTTCCTGAGGATGTAACTTTGGCATATGATCTTCGTTTGATGCTCACCATACCTTTTTAGAAAGATATATCTGAGGAGTACAAATTTTTGTGTGAAAAACATCAATTCATGGACCCATGCAGCTCTTGGTTTCCCAAAAAACATCATTTAGGGCCTCAAAACTCTGGAAGTTTAGCGCCCAAAAAAATGCTAAAAATAGTGAGTTCTGCTGAAACTGAAAAACTAGAAGAAATGATGGTGTGGGTTCAAATGGAATATGTGGGTGGCCACCAATATCCACCTGGGTCATTAGGGCCTCCAAATGGCTCTGATAGTTCAAGACCTGAAAACCTACTAAAAATAGTAAGTTGTGTTGAAACTAAAAAACTAAAAGAACTGATGGTCTAGGTCAATATGGAATGGGTGGGTGGCCACTAATATCCACCTGGATCATTCCTATCTCCTTAGGAAGAAATGGTCCCCATTTTGTTAAGTTCCTCCATGAGAGGCCAATTCTACTGAACTTGGTATTGGATTTGTCCAGGATGTCGTGGACCTGCTGGCAGATGTGCTAGATGTGTTCATTAAATTTTGTTGCCTCAAAAAATACACATGTGGATTTCTTCTATGTAATCACATGAGGTATGGAAATATCAGCCAACGGTGCACCGAGGGTCAGATCGATGGAGTGTTGGTCCTGACAGTGTAGAGGAAACTTTGTGCGTGAGGAGAAAATTTCCTCATATTCATCCATGACTTTGTCCATCTACTGTAGCTGTGCAGGGGAGCCCTATTTTGAGGTTGTGACCACAATATTCTTCTTTCATTGTGAGTGAGTTGTAAGGAAAATAAATTTCCTAGTTTGGGAAATAATCTTACTGCATTGTTTTGCAGTAGTCAAAGAGATGACAGGAGGCAGTAGCACCTCCAATATCATGTACAATTTATTTCCCAAAGTAATAATAACAACACGAGTCCTAGAATCATACACAAAATGTTGCCTCTACAAGTAGGGTTGGCCCAATAATACATCAGCTACATCAAGAGGAGAAACATCACACAATACCTCATCCATGAATGGCTTGATACTGTACGGAAGGTAGCATTTCTGGCGGATGTAGAGATCTCTCCCTGGGTGAAGCCACCCGATGGTATATGGTTATAGGTGTGCTATAGTCGGTAGACTGATACGCTTTAAAACCTCTGCTAAAATGAGGTCCTTTTGGCTTCCGCTATTGACAAGGAATTGCAATGGAGAAGCCTTCACCCAAATCTGTGAATGGAAGAGGTGCTCCCCCACCTATGGATCCTTGAGATCCTACCTATGGATCTTGGTGGTGGAAATAATGGCACTACGATCCACATCAATGATCTGGTTCCCTTTTTCATTGTATTTGTCTAGTTCTGACTTAGGATCAAAACATGCATCTGATTCGAGTGCCTTTAGTTTGGCCACCAATGAGTGTTTGGATCGACACTCGTTTGTGCCGCAAGAGGGGCTGTTATGAAATTCACACCACTTCCCTGTGTCTTTATTTTTATTTGTGGGGTTGTTATGAGTCACCCCGCTTTGGCCTTAACCTGCTTTCTGCGGCTTAGGGGCACCTTTCCCTGGCTTCAGATTCATGGATCCAAATTCTTACTTCTTTTGCTTAAACTTCTTCTCAATCTTGGTGGCATAGTGATATGTCTTGCCAAGCGAGGTAATGTTGAAGAACTCCAGTTCCTCTAGAATGTGTCTATGTAGACAGTTGCAGTACTTGAGAACCAAATGTATCTCTAAATATTTAATACCCAAATTTTCACACAGTGTATGGAACAAATTTGTCAGTTCGTGCACATCTTGATCCCTTTATCGCCATAACAAGGTCCATTAGATGTACTTATCCTCATAGCTCATCACAGGGTAATAATGTTCATTGATTCCATGTCAGAATAAATTCCAAGTGGGTGCGGCCGAGAAATGGGAGGGTTTTGTCCCATCTTTTTGTTAATATGAATCCTTTGTCGAAGTGTACGGAAAAGGAACACTTTAGCTACGCATAACTAATAGCCCTAACAACAAAAGTGGCTGCCAATATCTTCAGATCTGCGGTTATTTGAACAAGAAAAGAGCTGCAAAAAACCAGATCTATGCATGGAAAGACATTAAGCAGTAAAAACAAGGGTTTGCTCCATATACCAATAGACAAGACAAGAACGATTTTTGAAAGAATTTTTGTATTAATTGGGCACCTGGGAGGAAAACAAGAAGGCGTATCCAATTCTCCTTAGTGGGATGGGTTCTTGGAAGTCCTCACCACTTCAGATCTAAGATTTCTCTCTCTTGTTGGTGTAGAAAACCCAATGCAAAGAATAGAGCTCAAAGGGAGCTCACACAGCAAATAATGGAAAAAAGTGACCAAGTGTATAGATCCAGAGTGATCTAATAGGCAACAAAAGGTGAAGAATGATAGGAAAAACCCTCCTATTTATAACAAAATATTGGGTCATTCTATATCTTGGTGCATGATTAAAATAATGTTAACCAAATCTAGATCCACCTTTTATGGAATATTTTATTATATTTGTTGGAGGGAAAAAGTATTTGACTTGGGTCAAATCCCTTTATTTGTCAAAAATAAATAAATAGATGATTTATTTATCTTTTTAAGGATGTGGTTGGAAGATAATCAAATAAATAATGATTTATTTAATTATTTGTGGGTGATTTGGTCATATTTAACAAGGAATATTATCTAAATAAGATTTAAATAATTATTCCTAGAAAATAATAAGATATATAAAGGTTTATCTAATTAATTTCTTTGTTTTGGGTTAAACATGACTAGGAATAATAATTAATTATGGTTTAATTAATTATTCCATGAGGAAAATCAAACAAATATAGGTTTGTTTAATATTTCCTTTTGGGGTTTCCTGTTTAGACCATAAACAACCTAATAAATATGGTTTATTAAGTTATTTAACATAGTGAAGGCAATTTTACTTAGGGTAAAATTGGTCTTACATGGTGTACTTGGGTCCATCTAATGATAATAGGTTAGATAACCAAAAAATGGTGTAACAGATTGCCCCCCAGCGTGCGAGTGTCAGGAGCAAATCATATGACCGAAGTACGTTGTAAGAAATCAATCACTAGACAACAAAAGGGAAGTCAGAGAGAGAAAGGTGAGGTAGATAGTGTGCTGAAGGACTAGACCCTGAGGGGACGAGACTCGCAGGTGCAACAAGTCTCCTTTTATGAGAGGGTACCTGTGCTGAAGGCGGTGGGGGAGGCATACCTATGCCCGCCGAGACAAAGTACAAAAGAATAGTGTGTCCAGTAAACAAGGGACCGAACCATAGAGTATTATATAATTATGAACGGTAAAAAAATACAATAGGGAATCCCACATATGCTATGCACAGGGATAACATCCCCGACTGCTACCATCATATCTTAGCTTACATGAGATACAAATACAACCCAAATGCCCCCTGTAAATGGGGAAGGGCTCACAAAATCTGACTGATACATGTAAATCAAAGAGGCGTTGCAAGTGGCTAAGGCCAACATCATCAAATATCTGGAGCTACATCGAAGGCTGCAAGGAGGAGGTCATCCGGGCATGTGGGGGGCTACCTACAGGGCCACCCCCTCATGAGGGTTGAGACATCTCACACACACCCGGGAATCATCAAGAGCTGCTGCTGTATCATTGAACCATCAAGTATACGGATCTTGGTCATGCTGAAAGGAGCTGGAGTGGAGAAACAATCAAGTCAAAGGGAAATGAGAGATACACACACGTCCGAAGAACATAGAACAAAGTGGAAAGGCGGAACAAAATTAGCCTGCTGGAACATTTTTGGAAGCAATAAGTGATTTGGAAGTAGCAGGAGGTCCACCATAAGTGAGGCAATGAGAAATCCTCAACTAAGGCACGAGAGAAAATAGTAGAGCGACGGATAGACTGACACTAATGATGATGGTGAAATGGAAAGAATCTAGTGTGAATAGACATTCCTTGTTAGAGCATAAAGGCATGGACGACATGGCAGCCCGACATATCATAAGGGATAAGTGGAGATGCAGGTCATAATGTGCGACACAAGAGAGAGACCAAGCAATGAAGGATGGAGGGCTATAGCGGGTTACAAAGGGACTTGGGATAGACTCCATGAATGCGATGATGACTCAACTTGGATGCTCTAACCAAGGGAAACTCGATGGTGCTGCCACACAGTAAAGGCCCAATGGGGGACCATGAAAACATGAGTACAAGATGGGAACTCATGACGAAAATTGACACGAACAAAGACAAGTAAGGAGGCAAAATGGTGCCCCAAGGACAAGTGTCGTAAGTGAGGAAATTCGATTTTAGGGAGAGGTGAAGTGACCCTTCTTGGAAAAAATGTGTCCTGGTGAAGTATCAAATCAAAAAAAGCTAACAGATACCCATTTGAGGGCTCGGTGAGAGCTCTCCAACGGTGTAGACGGTTTGTCAAACGGGGCTACGGTATGGTCGCAGTAGTCGAAAGAAGAAACACGGGTTCTCTTTTAATAAGGCAGTTTTCCCTCCAAATTCACTCATTTGCTATTGTTGTTGTGGTGAATGTAGAGAGGAGAGAAGGCCCTAAATCTTGCAGCGAGCGTAGCGGAAAAACCGACCGTTGGAATCGAGATCTGTCAGTTGCAGGTAAGAGGCCTAACCTTACTCTTTCATTTTGATGGATTGAAAGTTCAGTTTAGGGCCCCCGAGAACACGGCTCAGACCCTCCTACATCTCTACGAGTACAGTCACTTTTTGGGCAAAGTGCGACTTTGAGCTTGATTCGAGTCAAAGTACAGCTTTGTCCCGAAATTGGCGGCACCTTTGGGAGATGAAGGGGGTTTTAGTGCTATTTTATGGCTGAGAGAGTTGGGTTTTTGTGTTTGGTTATGGTATTCCCGTCTGTATGCTAAAAAGATGATGTGTTTATTGCAAGTATGGTAGATTTATGGGTTAGCCCGGAGAGAGAGACTGCCTTGGAGTACATTACGGGGGCGAGAGATCCGGGCGGATGGGGTGTCGTCCGTGTGTTGGCGGAGTTTGGGGTTCTAAAGTTTTGGAGAACCATTCGATGAGAGCAGGAGAGCCTTTGTTGGCCCGGATTATCAGTTACTGGGATCCAGAGCATGAGGTCTTTGTAGTGCAGGGGCACAGGATCGAATTGACAGTCTAGGATGTGTATTTCCTGATGGGTCTCCCACCACTGGGGATGGTGGGAAACATGCAGCCAGTATTACCGTGGGGGCGACATATCATGGAGTTTGTGGAGCGACATTGTCGGCCGGGTCTCCAAGTCAAGGGGACTCGGATACCGATCGGGGACCTCGAGAGATTAGATACCTGTGCAGTGGCCGCAACAGTGCTGCGTATCCTGGGCAACCAGGTGCTCCATCACATCACTGGGGGGCAGATGATGATTGTGGAGAGTGTGTTGAGTGGGACCTACTATGGATGGGCCCAAATGATGCTGGTGTCGCTAAAGCGACAGTTTTCGCTCTGCAAGCGGCAAGTGAACCACGATTGCTCGTATGAGACTTTATTGTGCGCCTTCTTCTTTGAGAAGATCCCGACCTTGTGGCCTCATATACAACTCCCAGATGGGGGCCCGAGAGAGCCCAGGATGCACCGGTGGGGGCAGCTACTGTGCAGAGGAGGAGGAGGGGTGGTCGGGAGAGTGTTTCGACCTGAGTTCTTTGCCCATTGGGATCAGATGTCGTTATACATAGACGACTATCCCTATAGTGGGATGAGTTATTGTGGGGATTCGGACCTACCACTTCCGCCTGGTTGAGTATGGGGGCCCGATGGTAAGTGATAAGTAACTATTATTGTATGTGCATGTTAAATTTATTGAATAGTAGATATGGTACTGATTCAGGTACTTTTGGTATGCAGATATAGCTCCGGTAAAACCGGCTGGATATATGGGACGCCCGACAGCCTCTGGAGCTGCAGGGCCGAGTGGGTCAGGCGAAACAACAGGGGAGGATGCAGGGGGACTGGGCTCCAAGTGTCTCGCAGAGGAGGATAGGTAAAGAATGGTCGTAGTAGACTCCGTCATCTAAACATCAAGGGGGGGAATGTCGATGGGAGCGGGGGGATCCTCAGGTTGGCCCGAAGCATACTGCGCGAGTATGGGAGAGGCGGATTGATTTTGTTCAACCTCATACTCGCGGACTACCTCTAAGGAGGCGCGGTAATGCGTCAGGTGAGGACAATGGTGGGAGTAATGGCCATGAACACCGCACAAAGCACAGGGTTTGTTGGTGAAGAGAGTCTTGGGGTTCTTGGTTACGGACGAAGAAGGAATGGAGGCTTCAGGGACCGTAGATTCGGGGAACATGACTTTAACCATGGGTTGAATACGGGGCAACTCGGGACAAGCATGGGTGGCATGACTGGTGACATCACACAAGGCACAAGGATTTGTGGGTGGAGGAGGGGCCGGATCAGTCGTGGTGGTCTTGTCTTTGGGTGGCCCCTTGCGAGCTTTGCCTTTCTTCCCGGGAGCCGTCACGACATGAGAAGGGTCCTGTGGAGGTGCTGGGGGCATAGTGGCAATGGAGGAAGCGAGGGGGACTGGTTGAACCGGTGTCAAAGCCATGTAGGGTCTGGGGTGACCAGGAGTGGTAGCGGCTGGAGGTTCAAGGTACCAGACCGGAATGCCCAAGGTTAGGTTGGGGAGAGAGAGGGTGGCCATGACGGGGACAAAATATACTCCGGGAGGGGGAGCCAGGAAAGGTATCTGCCCAGTAGAGTAATGACCAGGAGGGACAGCTCCGAGATGGTTAAGGCCTGGGGGAACCGATCCAAGAGGATAAAGGGGTTCGGGGAGACCAGCTGTGGGGGGAGGGCCAGAAGGAGGAGGTCCAGCTGGCTGAGATGAATGGCTAGGAGCGGGTTGCCGAGGGCGAGGGGGAGGTTGCTGACTAGCCGAAGCAGGCCGCTTAAGGGCAGCCTGAGATGATTGCATCATGCAAACATTTGATAAGTTGGGGTCAGAGATAGGAGGAGGAAGACCAGGGAAGGTTCAGAGCAAAGAGGAATCTTTGTAGACGCCGGGGGAGACACTGGTCAAGGAGTTGACGGTTTGCTTGTTGGCTACAGAAGAGATGGTCATCTCAGGTGAGGTCTGAGATTTTGGCTCATGATATGTCAACTGGTCAATGGTGACTATCTTTCCATTATGGGGGAAAGACATCTTGCGGAAAACCACGGATGGGACAAAGAGATGGGACGCTCGAAGGGTGAACGGGGAAGGGGCCAACTCGGGGGATCCAAGTTGCTTCCAAACCGAAGAGGACATCACGCAGGTGGATGCCCCCTCATTAATTATACACCGGGAAACGTTGGCGTTCCGGATTTTGACTGGGATTTGGAAGGCGACGGAAGGAGGAAGAGGAGGATGGTCCGATTGAGTGGTGTCGAAAACAATCATTTGGTCATCAGCAGGATCTACAGCGCCCACGACAGATAGTAGAGCCTTCTTTTGGGAAGGGCACGACTGGAGGAGTTCCAGTGTGGAAATGGCAGTAGGAGATTGCGCCAAATCATCTACTATACTATACGAATGAGCAGCTCGACCGGAAGCAGCGTTTCGACGTAAGGGTCCCTTAGGAATCTTGGTATGAACCTCAACTTTGGGTTGAGGGATATGTAAGGGGCCACTGGATGTCGAAAGAGGCTCTGTAGAACCTGAAGAAGGAGGCTCGGGGGCAGACTGAGTAGGAGGCTTGGGGTACTGGCGAGACCGAGTTTGAAGGTGAAGGTCGAAGGTTGGGGATGGATTAGAGGTCATCATGAGGATCTGGTAATCGGAGGAACCAAAAATGGAGGGTGGAGTGGAGACCCGCCCGTCAGGTGGTTAGGTAGCCACGAATCCTTGCTGAGGGAAAGGATCAGTAAACACAGCTGGTTGAGTAGTGGCCACATTAGGGGGAGCGTGAGGGGAGGCATGTTGTCCGCGCAATGTGGCTTGAGACTCCCACATCTACCGCATCTATGGTAAAAGGGGACAATCGTGGGTGTAATGACCGTAAACACCGCAACACGAACAAGGCTTGTTGGTATGAAGAGGCCTGTCCGGCTTGGGCTGAGTGCCCTGTTGCTGGTTAGCAGTGTTAGGGTCAAAACCTTGAGGATTGGGTCCACGAGTACCAGGGGAAGATTGATTTGGATTGCCTCTCTGCCTTCTTTGAGAAGAAGGGGGATTAGTCGCACCCTGCTGTGCAAATACTTGCCCTGAAGGGGGCTGTAGGTGCTGTTGCTGGGGTTGAGGAGGCAAGGGAGGTGGAAGCGCATATGCTGGAGGAGCTGGCACACCAGGCTGCGGATAAGGGTAATGGTTAGGTTGGGCAACATTGAGGTAAGCAGGAGGTTGGGAAAAAGGAGGAGGCATGCCGTATCCTGGGTACATGCTACCGAGAGGGGGAAGAGTGCTAGAGGTGCTGGCCCCTTCGTGAGGAAGACCGTAGCCCATAGGAGGTTGAGCATACGGATGGGAAAGGGCTCCAACGATACCGTCGGCGGAATGAGATGCCCCCGGGGCGTTAGTGCCACCGGGCCTGGGGAGGTCAGGAAGGACGATATAAACATAACCAGATTGGGCGTAGATCAGGTCATATTTCAAGGCTATTTGGAGGGCGGCTTCTTCGGTTTGAGGGAAATGGGAGGCGACATCTTTGCTGATGGGAGCTAGGAGAGAGCGAAGGAACCAGTCCATATAGATCCGATCTTCGAAGGGGGGAGCTCGACATAAGCTGCGTCTACGTCGCCATTCCTGAACATGGGTGGAAAGGCGGGTCGAAGATGTTTGCTTAAAGGAAGTCAAGAGCTCCGTGCCAGTATCGTATCGGAGAGGGAGCTGGAAGTAGGATAAAAAGGCTTGGGCAATGGTTGCAAAGGTGGTATGGGAAGAGGTGGCTTGGTCGACATACCATTTAGAAGCTTCGCCGATAAGCATGCGTTGGAACAAATGAAGACAGATGGAGTCATCGGTAATGGAATTGGAGGAACACCACATGTGGAAAGATCAGACATGATTGGTTGGATCTTCTCCAGCAAGGCCTTCGAACTTAGGGATGTCGGAGGGGAGCTTGGCCGCATAAGAGGCCAACCAACATCGTGCGTATAGGGTCATCGATCAATCGATTGAAATCGGGGAGGAGGCCTGGCAATTGTAGAGCTATAAAAAGGGTCTCTTTCACCTCTAATTACCTCACATTAATATGTCAATCCGGGAGCGTTTTTTTATTACAAAGAGTGACTCAATCTGAGGCTATCATTTGTCAGAGTAATGCTAGTAGTACAGTGCTTAAGAAATACAAGAGTAAACGGATGCTTGTCTGTAACTAAATTACTTCAAAAGAATAAATCACACATTCAGAAAACTCAGCAGATTATCAGTCAAGGGTTCGGCAGTGATAACCCATCCCTTCGGAAACTGATGGAAAGGAAACTAGAGCATAGACCACGAGCCTGGGAGCTAGACAGTGACTGCCAATGCTCACTACAGCCTTAGATCATCTCTCACGCCAAAACAACAAATGCAAGTAAATGGAACAGCAAATAAAGGATTGAACAGCAATTCTGGAATAGAACAGCAAATCTAAAATGGAACAGCAATTGAATAACTAAGTCCCGCGGGTTGTAACCAAGCTTAATCTATTAACTCAAATACACTCTTCGCAATCAAAATAAAAATCTTTCACTCTTAAGGCAAATCACACGAAACACACTAATGGAACAGCGTTAACTACTGATAAATTATGGAACAGCACTAGTAAATCAGAAACGCACGCAACACGCTGGAATAATAATCTGATCAATCCTGAATCAACAGGAATACGACTATGCTTCCAAATAGAACACTATTATTTCTGAATCCAACGATTATGAAAAACACTACCTCAAACGAATGTATGACACGAATGTTCAGTATAACAGCTCTGTAACAGAACAGTAAGAACATGCAATTAACTCTTGAAAGGATTAATAACTTGATGCGGAGTCAACACACGATTCTATCTGTAAAAACCTCAATGATTCAATCTTTAACAGAGCATGTAATATCAACTTATAAAGCATATCAAATTACCAAATAACAATGATAAACAAACCACGCAGAAATCAAGTCGTAATGGTACAGAAGCAAGTGTCCTCCGGGGCCGGGCCCTTAGCCTCCAAGGATACACCGCTTTAAGTTAATCCAGACGCAAAGATGAAATAATCACCAAGCTTTTATTAATGCATCGGTCAAAAATACAATGAACCAGTTCTCAACGAGACTTAATAATCAGAGCTGATGTTTAACAGAAAATTACATAAAAGCGTATCCTCCTCCCCCTAAGCTAACAGTGATGTCCCTTTATATAAAGGCGACAGCGGAGATGTCCAAGTAACAAGATAAATAAAGCAGCGATCCCTCAGGATCGAAGATCCTGAGGGATTCGCCAAACTGTTAATTCTTCATCCTTTCCTTTCTTTTGCGCCGAGCTGGTGTCTTCTCCTTCTTTTCCGGGCCGACTTGCTTTAATCTATTTAGCCTTGTTTGCATTCGGTTCACCTTCAGAGGGACAGCAGTTATCTCAACTTTGTCTCTTCCTTTGGAGCGGCAATTCCTCGTTTTCTCCTTTTCCTGTACAGAAAATAACCATTATCAGTGGTTAAGTCTTGCATATCAATTCTCACATGTTTTGTTATAGTTCCTTATTACTTTCCAAACTCATGATGTAAAAAGGTTTGCAAATTCTACTAAAAAGCCACTGAAATAATCATCAAAAGCATACCTTTTTAGTACTCCACACACCCCCCTGCTTACCTTGTTTCATGTCCTCATGAAAACATTGTAGTTGACATGCAAGGCGGTGAGAGAATATGCTGGAGAAGGAGTCTCATGCGGAGGCCCCATGATGAGTGATTAGATAGTCAAAGAACTGACCTATTTTCCCCTCAGGCATCTCATACAGGGCCTGGTATCCGGGTGCAGGGTGCCAAATAATTGGAGTGCGAAATCTATATCCTAACCAGGATGGCCCTGCTTTCAAAATGCTCTCGCCATAGAGGTTCAAACGGTTGGCAGCTAATTCAAAATTCTCATACTTAAATGGTTCCCTGAGCTGGATGTTTGGATCAGAGATTCGGTACCGAAATTTGGCTGCATTAATGGCCAGGTCTTTGATGGAAAGAAAATATTCTAAACCCTCTCGAATGAGTGCCTCATGCATGGGTCCTAATGTTTCATTGACACCCGGAGTCTTTATGAGGTTTCTATGAGCTTTCCACAACTGCACTGGGTTCCTAGGCTCAGCCCTTACCCATAAATCTAGACCATTTTCCTGACTCTGGAAAGTATCATAGGCTTTGAGCCACTTAATCTGATTAACCCCGAATGAAATGAATGCTTGTAATTGGATGTCTCCAACGAAAGGGCCAGGGTTTAACTCAGTCTCCTGATTTAGCACAAGGTCATGCAAATAAAGTTCACACAGCAATCTCTGGATTTTCACTCCATAATGTTTACAGCAGTCTATAAAGTCATTGACAGTGTTGATTTGTATAGGGGCACCTACTTTAACAGCTTTTATTTTTAATTGTAAATACCGTTCTAATAAAAACAGAGCATAGTTTTTAGCAGGGGCCCTACATGCTAAAACATCATTGTATAAAGAACACAAGGTATTCATCTGCTTGATAACAGTATCTAGTCTACGGGTTACCTGTGCAACTTCCTCTTGTTCCTTTTTCCACCCTTCAAGGGCCTGGCTTTTGGATTGATTGACGTCCCTTAGTTGCTGCTGTAACTCTTCATATTTTTCTCGGGGGACCGTTTGCTCTCTAAGTTGTTCGGCCTCTTGCTGAGCTTGCTTCACCATCTTATGCAAGGTCTTTGTCTTCGGATCTTTTTTCCATAGATCAGTAGAGGCCGGGAGTTTTACCTGAACTTTCTTATTATGCTGTTTGGAGTTCAGAACCCTTATTACCCCTGAGGGTGGTGCCTCTGTCTGGATTTTCTTGTCGCTGGTCCTTATATCATCCCTTTCTATTTTAACGCGAATATCAGTCTGTTGCTGTTCCTTAGCAACGTTTGGAACGACGGCTGGATTTTCAGTAGGGTTTTGAACAGTAGGGCGATTGTTGGCCTTCTTTTTCTTCCCTCCGATCTTTCTTACCCTCTGGTTTGCTTTCAGAACCATAATTTGCTGTCTGAGCTGAGTTATTGTATTCAATAATTTCTGCCGTTCCATTCGCAATTTCTTAATTTCCATCGTTTCATTAGAAGGAACAGCAGTCTGTCTGCTGCGGCTTGGACCATGACTGGTTTCTAGCTCTTTCTCTTGGGGTACTTCTTCGCTGTTCTGCGCTGGCTGTTCTGGGGTAGGTTCTGTCTCTTCCTGGGCAACTCCCTCTGGAATTTCCTCTGGTGTCTTGGGAACAGAGTGTTCCCGTTCAATCTCTCTTATCTCCTCTTCATCATGAACAGGCAGATTTCCTTCTTCTGCCTCTATTGCATATGATTTTTCAGATGCGTTTTCTTCTTGGGGTTTGTCGTGGAGGTCTACTGAATTAGAAGGTTGGCCATACTTACCCATATTGGCCAGGACTGTGGCCAATTCATCTTCTCCCATTGGGTCTTGTAATGGGCTACCTCCCTGCTGTCCCATTTCCTCCTCCTGTTCAGTTTCTACTTCTATTTATGTTTCCCAATGCTCGGCTGCTTCTTCTTCGGATTGCTCGTCCTCAATTACCACTGGTTGGCTGGTGCTTTCCTGGAGCTTTTCCAGCCTTCCTCGCATCCGAGCTAACCAGGCTGATTTTCTGGGCTTCTCTATCCTTCCTCGCATCCTAGGTAGCTGGGCTGATTTGCTGGGCTTTTCTAGCCTTCCTCTCATCCGAGCTAACCGGGCTGATTTTCTGGGCTCCTCTGGCTGCTCGGGTGGATTACTGGCATGCTTGTGCTTTGCCGATTCTTGGTGTATCTTTGGTCATTCTGATGCACTAGCAACATGTTTTTGTGTTACTAATTCTCTGCATTTTGCCAGACGTTCTGGTGTGCTTGTAGAATTCTTGCGTTTTGGGGATGGTGCTGTCAATCCCCCTTTAATCATTACAATCAACTCTTCCCAGCTGCTCTGCTGCTGGGTGAGACTATGACTAACTATTAATCATATTAACCCATGGTGACTGACAACTGACTCTACATGCTGTGCCTTTTTTATGCTTCGTGCAGCATCATGCAGTAATGAATTCAGAAGTGCAGGTAGGTTTACAGAGCATTTCTGCTTTAAAACAGCTAAGAGTTTAAGATGTCGTGGTCTTACCACGTCTTTCCTCCCTTCGCAGGTGATGTAGATCTGCACTGTTCTTGCTAATTCCATCCAGGGTTCTCCTAGCGTTGCTGGCAGAATGCCCTTCCCCTTAATTGTCAAGCTCTGACCTTCGTCCTGGAAAATTTCCATGATCTTCTGTAATCTTTCCTTCTTTAGTGTCCATACTGGTCCGGTGGCTGGTAGTCCCGAAACTTCTGCAATTATATCGTCAGTGACCGCTATTCGCTTCCCCCTTACTGTGGAGTGATCATCCTGCAGGTTCTGCAAAAATTCCATCGCTACTGTTTCATTGGACTCCTGCAGGCGACTGAGATAATTCAACCAGCCTGCTCTTTCTAGGATCTCTCGGGCAGCAGCGGAGATTGTCAACTTCTGAGGTTCGCTTCGAATTTCCCTTCCTCCCATGGTTTCACTGTGGATTCTCAATGGAACAGCAACTACTTGTGCTGTTTGAAACACAGAGAGGGTGATAATCGCAAGAAAAAAAACAGAGAGTATGCGACAATGCAACGGAAATGGATTATGAACAGCAACTTGTGTAAAAATAGAAATGCCATGCCGTTAAACCATGCCAAACCGTCGTACACTATTTTTCCCGAATGGTGAGCTAACACGTAATTCAGGGAATAATGAGGTTAACCTCCCCCCCCCCCCGCAATGTGATAGGCTGTCCCAGCCGGCAAATAAAGGAGCAGCACCCGATCTGCAACCGAGTCAGAAAGGAACAGCATATGGAATTATGCCATGATTAGACGGACAACGAATTACCGAAATCGAGGCGGAGAGTTAATCGCGTATTATGTAAGAGGCTACTGTGTTATGATATGAGGCTGGTGGGTAGGACATCTATCGTACTTGTCAAATCTTAAGTGGTCATGGTCACTTCCTTTGCCATGATTGGTGATGATAATTTTTCATGCGATGTATAAATCGGGAAATAATATATATGATTAGTTCTTTAGGATATAAGAAACAAAAGAGTATTAGTATCTTACCCATTGGTGTAACCAAGGTGACTTCAATACCATTAACAGTGCTCTGCTGCCGACAGGTGTTCATAACCTTGGCAGAGTTGTTTTTTTACCCTTGGAACCATGATCCTTTGTGTATGCTTATGAATGTTGTTATGTCAAAACGTAGACCATTATGCTGGCTTGGTGACCAGTTAACCATAATGCCATTCACGAGGAAGGAGTGAAACGTGGGCAGGCCGGCTCGTGGTGAGACCTCCTGTTCCAAGGTTTGTTTATTTGATATACCTTTTGGACCATATCCCTGGTGTGGTGGCCATAATGGGAATGCCACTTCACTTCCATCCTCATGATCATGGTAGGCTGGCTCTTGATGAGACCCCCTATCCTGCATTTGACACTTCACATATCATGTTCACATATTTTTTCTTTTTCATAGAGTACTTTTCCTTATTTATACACAAAGGGTGGTTCAACACTCCTTAAGGGTAGGAATGGTGGAAGAAGTCTTATCATCTCAATAGGAAGATATAAGTCCTTTGCTCTTATTCCTAAATAATAATCAAAAAGGTTTAAAGGGATCAGCATGATAAAGATAACCAATCAGGGCAAAATTAGTAAAACAATGACAACAGAAGATAAGAACTAAGTGTGTCCTTCCTTTTATCCTCTTACTAATGCAGAGCCTTATAGATATAGCGATTTATGGTTTGCAGATTTCGGTATGTTGTGATTTTATATTCATTGCACAAGTACATAGCTGTATCTTAAAGACTTGAAAGAATACGGGCAAGAAGCATCCTCAATTTAGATCAGCAAAAGGAATAAGATGTTTCACAAGGAGAGCAAAAGTATTCTAGTGGTGTTCCTTTGGAAAAGAAACAACGACGGATGATAGAAAAAGGGACAGAAAAAATGCAAATGCCGTTCCTTTGGAAAAAGGAACAGCAAAAATAAAAATACTATAAAAACACTCAAAATGCCATTCCTTTGAAAAAGGAACAACAGCAATAAAAGAACGTTGTTTCTTTGAAAAAAAAAGGAACAGTGGTAACCAAAAGGAACAGCAGAAGACGTAACAATTCCGTTCCTTTGGAAAAGGAACAGCAGAGATCCAGAATGCTGTTCCTTTAGAAAAGGAACAACAAAACAAGCAAAGCCAACAGCATAAAAAAAACACGCAGATGCTATTTTTAGAACGGCAAAAATCGAACTTTGTGAAAGAAAAGGAACAGCAAAAAAATGATAAGAAAACATTTAATTCAAACTTATGTACAAGAACCACTCGAAAACAAGAACTTATGTACAAATTGTAAAAAGAAATGAACCCTTAATGAATTACAGGTGAGGAAGATTTCTCTTCCTCTCCTAAAATCTCCATATCAGTGTCTCGGCGTAGCTGTTGGCAGAAGGATTCCCAAGTGAGTGGTTTGCGATAGAGATGGACTCGGTGGCCATTTGCTTTGAATGCATATCCAGAACCGTCAATGGTAATTAGAGTAAGGGTTCCTTTGTCATGCACCTTCTGGATTTCGTATGGTCCCAACCATCGAGTCTGAAGTTTTCCAGGGAAGTCCTGAAACCGAGAGTCGTATAACAGAGCCCAGTCTCCCTCGTGGAAGACTTTGTTTTTGATGAGCGCATCATGCCATTTAGCTCACTGCTGTTGAATCAATGCTGTATTTTGTAGTGCAGAGAGCCTAATTTCGTCCAATTCATTGATCTACTGTAGTCGATTGATTTATGCCTCGCTTAGATCTAGGCCAACTTCCTGTGCTGTCCGTAATGTTTGGATTTCGAATTCTATGGGAAAAATGGGTTGTTTTCCAAACACTAATTGATAAGGTGAGTAACCGGTGGTGCTTCTCCATGTTTTTCTATAGGCCCAGAGTGCTTCAGGTAGTCGGGTAGCCCAATCACGCCTATGTGACGCAATGGTTTTCGTTAGGATTGATTCTATTATCTTATTGCTACTTTCTACCTGCCCATTCGCCTGTGGGTGATATGGAGTAGTGATCTTATGCTGGACATGATAATTGTTAAGTGTTGCAGCTAATTTATGCCCAACAAATTGTGGTCCTCCATCTCTAATTATTTCTCTGGGAAGGCCATAACGAACAAATAGATGGAACAGGAACTGTATGACAGAGTCCTCTGTGGCTCTTGGTAATGCTTCTGCCTCAACCCATTTGGTGACATATTCTGTTGCCACCAAGATATATGTTTTCTGATTTGATGAGGGGTTGATGGGTCCAACGAAATCAAGAGCCCATCGCTCGAATGGTTCGATGACTAACTGTGGTTTCAGAGGCATCTCATCGGCTTGACCCGGTCGTCCTGCTCGCTGGCAGCTGTCACAGGCTTGAACAAATTTCTTTGCATCTTTGAAAATGGTGGGCCAGTAATATCCTGTCTGCAATACTTTGTGTCCAGTTCTGTGCTCAGCGAAGTGCCCCCCACACGGTCCATCGTGACAGGCTTTTAGGATGTCAAAGATTTCATCCTCTCTAACACATCGCCTGATATGCATGTCTGCTCCTGTGTGAAACAAATAGCCCCCAATCCACGAGAATCGAGAACTTTTCTGAATAATCTGCTTGCGCTCATTAGGAGTTAAATGTTTTGGTAGTTTACCTACTGCGAGATAGTTGGCAACATCAGCATACCAGGGTGTTTGAACGGCAACAACAAACAGGTGCTCATCCGGAAATTGATCTTCAACTGCTGCTGCAGCGCTTGATTTTGGTATTCTCGAAAGAAAATCGGCTACAGGGTTTTCTTTGCCAGGCCGGTCCTTAATTGTGATGTCGAATTCCTGCAATAAAATTAACCATCGAGTTACTCTGGCATTTGTGACAGGCTTATTTGCTAAATATTTTATAGCAGAATGGTCTGTATATAAGATAACAGGATAGCCTGTAATATAATGTCTAAATTTATTGACAGCATGTATTACGGCTAGGAATTCTTTTTCAGTAACAATGTAATTTAATTCAGCAGGGGATAAATTCTTGCTGATGTAATAGATGGCATATGGTTTTTTATCCTCTTCCTACCCAAGGACTGCGCCAATAGCTGTATCTGAGGCATCAGATGATATCTGGAACGGTAGGTCCCAGTTTGGTCCTCGAAGGACTGGGGCTGTGGATACGAGCTTCTTTAAATCCTCGAAAGCATGGTCACATTTTTTTGTCCAAAGAAAATCAACGTTACCGGTTAATGCATATAAAGGAGCAGCAATGTGCGAATAATGCTCTATAAATCGTCTATAATAACCGGAAAATCCAAGAAAGCTGCGTACCTCTGTTTGAGTAGTAGGAGTGGGAATGAGCAAAAGTATTTGGATTTTGGCCGGGTCTACCTGAATGTGGGCTGCTGAAACATAATGTCCTAGGATAAGTCCTTCAGTCATCATCAAAAAACATTTTTCATGGCTTAAGCAAAGCCTGGTAACAATGCAGCGTTGTAGGAATTTTTCTAGGGTGTCTGGAGCCGGATCAAAATCATCTCCATATGGTGTAAAGTCATCCATGTAAACTTCAAGTCCATCATTTATTAAATCTGCAAAAATGCTAAGGATAGCCCTTTGAAATGTGGCAGGAGCATTACATAGGCCAAAAGGTAGAACTCGATAGGCAAATGTTCCCCAGGGACAAGTAAAAGTAGTTTTATCCTGGTCTTCAGGGGCAATCTGAATCTGATTGTATCCACTAAAGCCATCCAGGAAAGAAAAAAATTTCTTCCCTGCTAAAGTATCTAATACTTGATCTATAAATGGGATAGGAAAATGATCTTTCTGTGTTGCCTTGTTTAGTTCCCTATAATCCACACAGATTCTCCATTTTCCATTCTTTTTTGGTACCACCACCAGCGGAGAAACCCATTTACTATCAGAAATAGGATAGATAAAGTTGACATCTAAAAGTTTCTGAAGTTCAGCTTTTACCACATCCTTTAGATGAGGATTAAGTCTCCTTTGCGGCTGACGAACAGGTCTGGCGTCTTTTTCGGTATAAATGTGGTGTGTACATAACTGGGGATCAATTCCTTTCATATCTGGGTAATCCCATGCAAATGCTTCTTGATATTTCGTTAACAAATGGATGAGCTTAGTTTCTTGTTCAGGTGTGAGATTAGCATTGATGTTTAAAGTTTTTCCCAGTGCAATTTCCACAGTTTTACTATTTGCAACAGAAGTAACAGGTATCGTTTGGTCATGCGTATCTTTCAGAGGATCTTCCTCCAATTCATTATCAAATGCTGCTTCTATCATGTGACACTGTGTGCGAGGTTCAGTTTGAGTAATGAAATTATTAATGGCATCGTCTTCTGTTTGGTCTTTAAAATCAAGTGCCTCTTGTATAGTTAATGGAGATCTAATGTTATCAGTAAGGTATGATACAGGGTGTTTATTAGTTTTGATCATTGTGACACTTGGCTGCGCTGGAGGATATAAAACTAAATTTTTGCTATTCGGTCCTCTGGTTATGGTCATATTTCCCTGCCGGCAGCCAATGTAGGCATCGGCAGTGGCAAGCCAAGGTCTACCTAAAATTAGCGGATGTCCATCAAGTCGGGTTTTTGGATTAATTATCAGAAAATCGGTTGGATACTCCCAGGATTCTACAGAGACCATGACATCATGTAGAGTACCCTCTGGTCTAACCACGGATCGGTCAGCCAATTCCAACAGAGTAGAGGTGGGTTCTACAGATGTAATGCCGAGCTTTTGGCAAGTTGTGGTTGTTAAAATATTAATTGCAGCCCCTAGATCAACTAAGGCATTAGACAGGGTCTGACCATAAATTTGAACAGTTATAATTGGATTCCCTGGGTCTTCATATTTAAGGGGTGTTTCTCTCCCAGAAAATAGGTCAGATAAAGTACCGACTACTTGGACTCTTGGATTATTTGTTATATTCCTCCTTGGTTTCTTTATGCACAATTCTTTGATAGTTTTTGCGTATATGGGAATGTCTTGAATAGCTTGGAGGAATGGAATTTTTATGTACAGATTTTGTAATTCTCCCAGAATGTCAAAGTCAGGATATTGTATGGGTCGAGGTATGGCTAATCGTTCTGGGAACGGAGGAGAGGATGTGGTTGCTTGATTATGAGTTTGTTGCTTATTTACATCCTCTTGTTGTAACTGATGTTCTCTTCGTAACTGATCTTCAATATGAACTGTTTTATCTCCCTCAGTTTCAATTATACGTCCAGATCTTAACTGAAGGTCATTGCACTCCCTCAGGTCGGGTCCTATTTCTGGTGATTCTATGATTTGAATAGATTGGACCTGTCTGTTATTTGGATTGAGATCGGGTTGGGCTGGGAGTTGCGGTCTCAGGTTAGACTGGGGATTTTGTTGTAAGGCTGGCAGAGTAGGTTGAGGGAGCGGAATAGTTCCAGCTGGGTGGTACATCGGTCTTTGCCATCTTGTCTGCCAGGGTGAACTTTGTGAAGTAGAGGGAGTCCATTGTGAAGGATATGGGCCATTTTTCCAATATGGTGGAGTGTAAGGGAAATTCGGCCAACCAGTTTGGCTTGTTTGATTCGGCCATGGATTTGAAGAAGGAAACGATTGTGGTGACCAGTTTGTAAATGGGGGTTGAGATTGATTTTGCCACATACCATATTGTTGAGCATTATACTGTGGAGTTTGAAAGAAAGAGGTTGAGTCCGGAAACATACCAGGTTGTCTCGGCTACCACTGGCGGCGCTGGTTGATCGAATTCACCGATTTTGGTTCTTCTTCTGCTTCCTTATATACCGCTTTCAATCCAGGAAGTGAGGGGCAGCTCTCCGTAAGGTGATCTTTTGTACAGATGGCGCATGTTTGGACTTTATCCAGTGGACATTCCTTGTGGCTATGTTTTTTTCTGCATCGGGGGCAGAAGATTGCTAAATTCTGTTCTGCCTCCAGCTGCTTCTGTTTAGCCTGCACAATATCAAGTTGTGTAGTTAGTGTCCCCATAATATCAGTTTTAAAATTTTCTAATAAATTTCAAATTTCTGCACGTGTTACTCCTTCTGCTGATACTTTGTTATCTCTTGCAAACCGATCATATTCTGTCGGTTTTATTCTTGTGCTGCCTCTCGAACTCCTGATACATAAGTCAATGATGTCAGCAAAATTCTCTTGATAAATGTCCCCTTTTCCCATAATGTTTAATGTTTCAATCCATTGTTCCTTCATACCTCTTATTAATGCAGTTTTTAACACATTATCAGGTAAAGGTAGCGATGCATAAGGAGATATTTGTATATTGTACTGAAAACGTTCCACATACTCTTCCAATGTTTCATTCGGTCTGGCTGACATTTGAAATATTTCGTCTTTTAATTCTCTAGACCTACAATAATCCTGATATTTTTTTAAGAAGGATTCTTTCATTTGATCCCAATTGTTGATAACCCCGCCACCTAGCCCCATAAACCATCTTAAAGTGGCCCCTTTTAATGTAGAGGGAAATAATTTCAATTTTTGGGGATCGGTGGTATAATCATACCCCCTGCATAACACGTCGAATTCGAATAAAAATGCATCCGGATCTTCTGATGTGAGTCCGTGAAATGTAGGGATATGCTGAAGAGGGATAGCTTTCATGGGTGCATTAGCTGCAGAATCCACTATAGGATATTGTAATGTAGAGGTTTGGGCATTTGGCTGGTTTTGAGCATTTGGCTGGTTTTGAGCCATGGGATCGAATATATGCCAATAACCTTCTGGGATATCTAGGAGGGTATTCCTAGGTTGAGTGGGGACGGTTTTGACAAGGATATTTTTAATAGCGCTTCCTTTATCTGGAATAATGCGAATTCCTGATGATTGGACTCCTTCAACAATGATTTTCGCAGCACTCCCCTTATCTGGGCTATCTAATGGCTGATTTGTTTCAATAAAGGATTTTGGTTCCTTGGTTTCCCCTGTTTCTCCTTCTCCTTCACAAAAGTTGCTGGAATTCCCTTCCTGCAATAATTCTGGAGTAGAATTTTCAATTTCTTGAAAGTCCTGCTCTTCAGTTTGACTATGCACCTCAGCACAGGCTACAGATGGTGATCCTGTGGCCTGAAGGGAACTAGTAGGCGGTTTAGAAATATTTTTCTTGAGGCCTACTGATGGCTGAGATTCTGTTTTCTTATAGATTTCGTCTATGAAGGTCGTTCGGCCAAGGGTCACCGGCCCCTTAGCTTTTTCAGGCTTGGATGGGGGTTTGATGTTTTTTTCTGGTCTTTTCTGCTTAGTCATGCACTCAAATGAACTACCAACTTCTATTCAAACAAAGCAAAAAAAACAACTCTGTTAGGAAAGCGGACAGTGGAGCAGGGTTTTTACATGCTCCGCACGTAGGTTCTTACCTTCCGTTTTTAGGATCCAACTCATCCCTAGCAGGCTCGTACACTACTCTGAAAAAAAACAAATGGCTACACTCTTTCCCCGGCAACGGCGCCAAAATGTAGAGCTATAAAAAGGGTCTCTTTCACCTCTAATTACCTCACATTAATATGTCAATCCGGGAGCGTTTTGTTATTACAAAGAGTGACTCAATCTGAGGCTATCATTTGTCAGAGTAATGCTAGTAGTACAGTGCTTAAGAAATACAAGAGTAAACGGATGCTTGTCTGTACCTAAATTACTTCAAAGAATAAATCACACATTCAGAAAACTCAACAGCTTATCAGTCAAGGGTTCGGCAGTGATAACCCATCCCTTCGGAAACTGATGGAATGGAAATTAGAGCATAGACCACGAGCCTGGGAGCTAGACAGTGACTGCCAACGCTCACTACAGCCTTAGATCATCTCTCACGCCAAAACAACAAATGCGATTAAATGGAACAGCAAATAAAGAATTGAACAACAATTCTGGAATAGAACAGCAAATCTAAAATGGAACAGCAATTGAATAACTAAGTCTCGCGAGTCGTAATCAAACTTAGTCTATTAACTCAAATGCACTCTTCGCAATCAAATAACATTCTTTCACTCTTAAGGTAAATCACGCAAAACACACTAATGGAACAGCAATAACTATTGATGAATTATGGAGCAGCTCCAGTAAATCATAAACGCACACAACACGCTGGAATAATAATCTGATCAACCTTAATCAACAGGAATACGACTGTGCTTCCAAATAGAACACTATTATTTCTGAATCCAACGATTATGAAGAACACTACCTCAAACGAATGTATGACACGAATGTTCAATATAACAGCTCTGTAACAGAACAGTAAGAACATGCAATTAACTCTTAAAAGGATTAATAACTTGATGCGGAGTCAACACACGATTCTATCTGTAAAAACCTCAATAATTCAATCTTTAACAGAGCATGTAATATTAACTTATAAAGCATATCAAATTACCAAATAACACTGATAGACAAACCACACAGAAATCAAGTCGTAATGGTACAAAAGCAAGTGTCCTCCGGGGCCGGGCCCTTAGCCTCCAAGGATACACCGCTTTAAGTTAATCCAGACGCAGAGATGAAATAATCACCAAGCTTTTATTAATGCATCGGTCAAAAATACAATGAACCAGTTCTCAACGAGACTTAATAATCAGAGCTGATGTTTAACAGAAAATTACATAAAAGCGTATCCTTCTTATTCTTAAGCTAACAGTGTTGTCCCTTTATATAAAGGTGACGACGGAGATGTCCAAGTAACAAGATAAATAAAGCAGCGATCCCTCAGGATCGAAGATCCTGAGGGATTCGCCAAACTGTTAATTCTTCATCCTTTCCTTTCTTTTGCGCCGAGCTGGTGTCTTCTCCTTCTTTTCCGAGCCGACTTGCTTCAATCTGTTTAACCTTGTTTGCATTCGGTTCGCCTTCAGAGGGACAACAGTTATCTCGACTTTGTCTCTTCCTTTGGAGCGGAAATTCCTCGTTTTCTCCTTTTCCTGTACAGAAAATAACCATTATCAGTGGTTAAGTCTTGCATATCAATTTACACATGTTTTGTTATAGTTCCTTATTATTTTCCAAACTGTCGTGTCGTAATGCTCATGACGGGCGTGTTGTTTCTTCCTTGGTCCTGATGCTGATGCCCCCATCTTCTTAGTGCCGGGAGGAGGGGTGGTGGTGGTATTTACCTGGGTCAGAGCTGTATCAGTTTGCTGCGGCGAGTTACCTCTGGGCTCGGCTGTAACTGATGCTGGAGTGTCGGGGAGACCTTTCTTCCAGGCGGGGGGCCATAGTGAGATCAGTAGATCAATTTCCTCATCGGGTACCATATAAGGGAAATCCGTCCATGTCTGACTGGCAAGGCTACGAATCTGGACCTGGTGCATGGTGATTTGAAAGGCAGCAATATGATTATATTTGTCATATATGGTGGGGGATAATCGGGGTCAGGAGTTAATGGCAGTGGCGACACTTATCTGGAAGAGGACCCAAAATACCCTGTTATCCTCGATGCACTGCTTATCCTTAGAGTCCCATAAGTGAGCATACCGAGTGCCTTCGCACATCCCAGCAGGGAGCTCTGGAACGACCGACTCCTCTGGTTTGTCCCAGGTGACTAGTGCTATGAGGAATAACAGTGACGAATAGAAGAAAGATGTTCCATGCTCCTGAGACTCACCTGGGACAAACCAAAGGAACACACCCTTCGCGCACTGGCCGGCTAGCTAGATGACATAGGCAGGGACAGTCGCAACTTGGCACCTCTACATGAGTTTGCAGGCTAACAATCGAGTTCCCATCTGTGTAGCAAGGTCGTTGATGGTTTGGATTACAAACTCTCGCTGATTTCACTGTACTACATAGGTCTCCCGAAAAAACAAAGTGGTAGCAGCTTCAAAATTCTTTCCAACTTTCGTGAGCGGGTGCGGCCCCTGCATCGGGAGGCCTGTAATCTTGTGGATCAGCTCAGCATCAATAGGGACCCTGTCATGAATCCATAAGCAGCCATTGTGAATGAGGGTGAGTAACTGGCACGCTAATCGATCTGTGATGTTGTAACGGCCAAAGTGGGGCATGCGAAGCAGATTCAAGAGTCTGGATCCTGCCAAGCCGTATACCCATCATTGAGGTACTACTGTGATTCCATCATCCTCATAGATTGTATCAAAGTATAATTGAGAGGCCAATTCCGGGAAAGCGTCATGGTCTGCTAGATCATGATCCTCGAACTTGACCTCATGGAGGCGTCCACAGGGGTCACCGATGATGGGGACCTCTCCTGGAGTTAGCGGAGTCTACAGGTAGGTGATCAAGCCATCCAATTTTTTTGGTATTTGCGTAGACGGTCTTCGTGGTCGAACGAAGGGGGGTAACCAGTTGATCGGATTAGCCGGTAGAGCCCCCTCTTGGTCATCTTGTTTTGAGGGCAGAGGCCTGGCACGTCTTGGGGAACTTTGGGGCCTTTTTGCTGCCTATGGGGTAGTCCCCGAACTCTGAGCTTTCTCCTTGCCTTTCCTTGTGGTCTGTGGAGGGGGACTTCTTCTAACTCAGGCTCATCTTCCAGCACTTCTTCAACCTCAGGTTCAGTTGGGGCAGAGGTTTTGGCAGGGGTAGTAGTCGGCATCCTTGCGCAAAAAATGATTCCTGGCTCTGGGTGAATACTACCTGACGGAGAGGGTTGACTAGTCATGAGAGGGGTGCTGCAATTGTAACACAGTTCGCTGCTCGATTTCTTCTGCGAGATTCTTGAAGTAGGCCTCTTGTTTACATGAGACAATACCGCCAACCAGACTATCCCACCCCCCTTTAAGAATTGTCCATCGGATGATAGAGAGAGATATTTTACATAGGGCGGGTTTCCCAAGGAACGGTAAAAACTTCCCGTAACTTGACCTACCAATGGCTCAGGAGCCGCTTCTCTCAATGGTAACTTTTGTTTTTTACTAGAGGGTACAGTCCCAATGGCTAGTTGTTGCGTCCTTAGTGATTTAGGCGTACTCGTTACGCTATGGTTATCGATATGTGATAGCTACATGTCTTCCCCCAACGCAGGCTTGCTTCCTAAGTAGCTCTTGGCCCAAGACCAAGATATTTTTATTATTTGTTCTACTAAGGCTTTAAGGGGGGCTGACGTTGGAATCAACTGCCTGACCCCTGGCTGTGTCGTCGCTGTAGGGGTGGCTTGATGCATGGGAATACTACTTGCAGAACCGACAGGTGTCATAGGGAGCTTATTGCTCAGGCCTAGCCCTACTCCCACCCTTTCCCTTGGGACCATACAGAGGGAGTCCTTTGAGATACGAAGACAACGCAACGTAGAAGCTTCTCCTAGCTGGGCCTGCCAAGCTTCTAGATCCTTACTGGGATTCTCAATATCCTCCTCGTAGCATGGTACAGTGTCTTGGGTTAGGTTGTCCTTATCACGCACTGTCAATTTATAGACATAATCCCCATCCCCCTCCGTAGATATAGGTTCTGCATAACATTTGCCTTCTACCAGGTCTAGAGGTACAATGACCCGTGTGCCCTTGTTTTCAAATATTATGCTGCAATTTTTGAGATTCATAATGCCCCCCATGTTTATAGCCCAGTCCAGGCCGAGGAGCGTAGGGTAGGGATCTGCATCTTCCACAATTTCTATCACTTCAAAGTCAGCTAGGATCCTTACCCTTGTAATATCCACCATGACGCTAGGGAGTCTACATATAGGAATGATTTTTTGTTGATTTTCCATTCGAAGTTGGATGGTGGGTCGCTCCAGCTTGAGTTCCCCCATGCGTTTCCAAGTGTGCTTAGGTAGTATATTGGCTTCCGATCCGAGGTCTAATATAACCCGCTCCATCTCATGGTCACCGATCTGGACTATCAGCCGCATTTCCCTGCCAGTGCGTCTTTGGTATTTGTATAATTTATGCACATCCTTGATGTCAGGTGACCTGGCAGCTCGTGTTGCGCAACTTTCTAGTAAAGCCTGCAAATTTCGTACTACGTGAGGGTTGCGCAGCAGCCTCACACATGCTTGTAAGAAAGGTTTAACTTCCGCAGTTACTTCCTCAGCTCCCGGGTGTGCAGATGGCGGAATCTTAGTCTCAAGGAAGTCCTTTTGAGCCGCCATAAACATTTCCCTCGCTTTGCCTAGGTCCAGTCCTTCTTGGTTGCTGACTACCCTGTGGATCAGTGAGTCAGTTTCGTCTTTCTCCTAAGCCCCCCCAGTTGCCAATCCACTGCGCGTTACCACATTTACCTTGGTATCCTTTCCTCTTAGCCTGGTCTGGACCCTTCGCACCTTCTGCGCAGATGGGAGCTGCTTTTCATGTATCTTTGATTTTAAGGTTGGGCACTCTTCCAGCGTATGGCCCCATTGCCTACAATACCTGCAGGACTGTCGTAAAGGGTTTCGGAAATCCCTCACCACATGCCCCGTGCCCCCAGAGTTATAGCAGAGTGACTGGCCTTGACCCTAACCTGCGCTTCCGCTCCAGCTCCTGTCCCTTCCTCCAGGGGGGGGGTTATCCCTACCCGAGGGGGTTCTTGGTGAGGTAGGGTATTTCCCCCTGTTTATTATTTCATTAGGGCTTTGGTAGTCCTGCTCCTCATGGCCTATCGACCGGCCAGACCGGTAACAACGTTGCTTTGGTCCGAAAACAGGGGTGCCATTACAGGGCCATTGGTGGATACTACGCAACCTTGATGCACATCTCCCTCCGTGCTAGAGCGTAGGTTCCCTTGAGCCCTGCTGTCCCGGACTACGTGCTCCTAGTCCCGGGTGGCCTACTGCGTGATCTAGTTCTGTGCCAACCCCTCCTCCTTTCTCCTGCTGTAGATTCTGAATTTCCTAGTGCATAGCCTCAAGTTGCACCTGGATCTGCTGTACTTCTAGCGCATCATCCTTTAGAGGTGTAGCTTCTAATTTCATCGCAACTCCCAAGGCCTCATCTTGTGAGTCAAAAGTCTGGTGACCCATAGGTACGTGTAAGTGAGGGCGTATCATGGCAATGAACCATTTCATAAGCTGTTTGTCGTCGTACCGAAATCCTCCTTCTCTGATAGTTTTTTTTAGGCATTGATCTACTTCCCATACAGACTCAGTTGGCCTCTGCTTGAAATATTTTAATTCTGCTACGACCTGAGAGTAGGATTTAGGGTTATGGAACTGCTATTCCAGGGTGTCCTTAATGTTATGGATATTTGTGTCCTTATTTTGCGATACGTATCCCATATCCCAGTCCATAGCTCTTCCTTCAAAGGCTAGGGATAGCTGCGCTTTTTTCATAGTGTCGCGCATCATGCCTTGCGCAACCCATACTGACTCCGTCACAAACCAAAACTGCTCCATGTCTTCATCGGCTGTGCCCTTGAAGGTAGGTATCTTCAAGTGCACCGTCATGGTCTCCTAAGGGCCCTTTGTAGGTGCTCTTCTCCAGTATTCTTTTTTCAGTACTCGATCCCTTTCCCACATTCCTTCAATCCCGGCAACAGAACCATTTGTTGGCTCGGGGGTCCTGACCCAGGTTCGGTAAGCAAGGTTTGCCAACAAACCCCTATACTACTGGCCCTTTTGGAAGTGACCTGCTTTCACAGGTCAAAGTCTCACCCGAAGTAGTATGGGTGGGTGCTGGAACCAGGTTTCTGCACCCTGAGAAAGGATGGGTAAAGCAAGCAGAGCAGTGCTAGCTATTGTAATCTCTGATTACCTTATTCTATGCAGAGTTAGTTAAGTCTCTATTCACATCCACGTGCACTAGATCTATAGTTATATGATTGTTATAACATCAACACAGCAGCACATAACAGAACATAACAGATATAGATCCAAGAACACAATATACAGATCTTTCGCAGCTTAAGGATAGAAAACGCATAATACAACAATGATCAGTAATTCACATAAAAGTACTCACAGATTCAGTTCTCTAACAACCTTTCGCATTCATTCATTCATCAATTATTCCTTACAATTCCAATTCCCTTCCCAACTTGCGCACACAGCAGCAGGGTCCGCACACAGTTGGACTTGGATCTCCGCACACACAGCCAGCAGGAGTCCGTTCCCCAAAACCCAAACAGACAGCTTAAATCACAATTCGCATCAATAGCTCATCATTTCTGATCCTTTACAATACAAAATGCATCTCTATTTATAACAATCTAGCCTCGAATTTCCTATGGTCCGCAACCCATGGTTTTTGGACCCCTAGTTTACCCTTTGACCCATTACAATGCATTTGGGGCTTTGACCCACCCCAAAACCTCTCCACTAGGCTAAATATAATAAAAAATATTCAAAATGGACTAGTTTCGTAGCTTGTTAGGAGACCCCGTTCCAACAATTGGGAATACTCCAACATGTGACTTTGGCATCAAGCATGTTAAGGAGGAGAGCCATCATATGACAAATGCATCATTTCATACTTCTACAACACTGTCAATGTTGGGAAGCCTAGACCCTTATTGGGAGGCCCAACTCTTGATGGAATATTCTAAGGACCTATTCACATGTAAGGTTCTTGATGGGCAAGCAATGGAACGGAAGTATAAGGTAGTTGATGGGATCATTTATGTTCATGATCATATCTACTTAACTAAAGATTCCAAACTCAAGAATGAACTACTTGATACAACCTATGAGGTCTTGCTTTCAAATCCCACTAGCTTCATTAAAACATATCATACTATCTTAGATGGATTTATGTGGGAAAATTTCAAGGAGGAGATGCACTCTCATATGAGTAAGTGCATGAATCATTTGCTGGTTGAAGAGGGACATAGCTCTTGGGAAGAGTTATCATTATCACCTCCTTATTCATTGAGTGTGAGAGGGAGCTCATCCATGAGCTACCTTGCTGATTTTAAACAAGTGTATGACAAACATTGTATTTCTGAATCTCATGGCATATTTATTATATACTTGTATTTTCTTAATACTCATGTGCAGGTCTTGGCTCCAAGAGGGGGCACTTTTTCTGATGGGCTTCATGAGCCACTTTGGGCCATGAACAATGGTGATGTTGGCCATTCTTTGGGAGATCTTGGAGAGATGATGTACTCCTCATGGTGTGATTCATCAACACCAACCATCATACACCTTCTCCAAGCATGCAAGAAGGATGGGGCAACAAACAAGTGTTGGGGAGAACACTTGTCATATCATACTCTATGGCAGTTAGGAGGAAAATTGCACTGGTTGCACATGAGGGACCATTGTCCTTCTCCCTTATTGTATATGGCAGCTAGCATGATCTTATTTATGCTCCCACATGCTGAAGATGTTCTTATCTTTATTGGAGGCATGGTTGGAGGAGAGGCACACTTGTTGGATGTGTCTTTGGGGGAAGAAAGTCCCTACTTTTCTGCACTACATGTTCCAAGGGGAGCTTGAGAAACTATATGGCCACCATTGCATGTCACTTGTTTCTTTATAATATGGACCATATGTTTGGTTGGAGCACTTGGGGCATGCCTCTCATGAGCAATTGGGAGGAGATTTTCTATGAATTACCAAGCTGGAAGGTGATTCATTTTATTTGGATGATAACATGGAGGAGGGAGACCTCCATTGATGATGAAATTCCCCATGATTGTCATCACTTCTATCTTGAGAAGGCCATGGATCAGCAAGAAGGTTTCCATAACAACCTTCCATTCTTTCAGGATGAGAGCCATTGGGTTTATTCACCAAAGGCCAACTTGCACACTTGGGAGGATCCATTGGGAGATGGAATTTTTGCAGAAATTCTGAAGCAATGGAGGAGACTATGGGATGAGATGGACACAAGAGGAAGAAGGGAGATTTTGCAACACCATTGCAGTTGCTTTAGGACAAGAAAAATTTGGGAGGGGGAGACTGTAATATTCCTAATTTAGCTTCAGCTAATAGGAATATTAATTTTTCTTTTGAAATCTAGATGCATGAATAATTGAGCAAGGAGGCTCCTAATTTGCTCAAGTATGAATAAAAATCCTTCCTAATGTGAAAGGGGATCATGAAATAACCAATTCAAGCATCCACATGTGTGAACAAGGTCTAAACTATGTGGAAAAGGTCAAGTTTGACCAAGTCAACATGATTTATTCTCAAAGAAGTGGATTCTAAATAAAGCTAGCTCAATGTGAATAGAGATCAATCCAGCTAGATAAAATGAAGAAACCTTGAGTGTGAAAAGGGACAGGGCATGAAGAATCAATCAAGTTTGACCAAGTCAATAAATCTGTCTAGATACATTGCACCATCTTGATGGACAACACAGTTTTTGTGGAGGAGCCTTTGCATGGAAGCAACCTCATAGTGGGTGGGACCCTTGATGAGGAAGCTCATCACTTATATAATGAAGGAGATGGAAAGAATATGGATATATTGGAGATGATATTTTCATGTGGTCTACTTAGACTTCCTGCATACTTGGCTGTTTAGCTAAGTTACTGCACTGCTTAGTGCAAGGGTTTGCCTAGGTGGGGATTCCCTACTCTTTCTTGGAGATCTTGTTAAAGAAATATAAGAGGAGGTTTCTGATCTGAATTTTCCACTACCTAGTTTTGGTCCAAGCATATAAATTCAGTAAAAATTTAGTCCCTTTAGAAAACTGCGTTATTTCTTAAGGTGTGCAGTAGAAGGGGTTAAAACCCCATTTTGAGGAGCTAGTTTCCCAAGAGGAGGATCAACCTTTCTTTGGGAAAGCTAGAGGAAGCATCTACAGCCATTTATTTGCTTGTTTAGCCATATTATGTAGAGCTTCAGCCATAAAATTTTATTCAGCCACAGATTTGCAACAACTTTCTCTTGTATATCTTTTCTGTCAAGAAACCCTTGCCGGGTCTTCTTGGATCTGTATAAAAGAGATTAGATATATGTTTTTGTACCTCATTGAGTATTATAATAATATTATCAGATATATTTCTCTATTTTATGAGTTAACCTATATTTATACTGCGCAGTCTCTTATGCAGCAGCTCCGACATTTTGCAATCTTGGGGTTTTGGCAATTTTTAGCTGTCTTGAGCATGGGAGGCCTATTTAACTAGGTTAAAGGCATTTGTTTCTGAAAATATTTTGCATGCATGTCATATATTGTTAATTTTAAAGGAAAAAACCATTATTTTCCACTTTTATAACTCAATATTTAGAAAATAACGTTTTTGAGGAAAAAATAGCTGTTTTTCCCCGCTTGGTGAAATGCATAAAGGCATAGTTTGTTGCTGTGATTGTTATTATGATGGCTATGTGTTAAAACACACTACATGATTTTATTACTTTCTATTCTCCAACTTTAAAATACCTTAAGTTATTCTTATTGTTGTACAAAATTCCAGATTTGGAATATTACAAATCAAAACACAAAAACATTGTATAAACCTTATAAAAATCAAAAAACATGGTTGAATCATTCTTACCCATTTCACCCCACTGAGCACCTTCTGGTAATACTAGATCTGGATCTCCTCGGAAGTCGACGCCTGCGTATGCATACTCATCGATGGCGACGATCTGTCGCTGGAACTAGGCGAAGAATGCAGTCGAGAACACAACGGTCGATTGGCCTAAATGCCGACCCATGAGTTCTACCCATCTCTGAATTCGAGGATCTCAAGGACTAGATATATCCAATTTTACATGTTGTGGCTGCATCAGTGGAATCTGTTCCAAAGCGAAGGAGAGAAGGATGGAACCATAACTGAAATTTTTCTTCCTTCCTCTCTTTGATTTATTCAGTTGTTCCTTTATCTGAGATAGAACAGCTTCAGACCAGTTGAATACTGTTGGCTCTAAACACTCTAGTGCCTAATGCATATATGATCGGTTCACTACATGTAGTATAACGGTGCCAACAAGTTTAGCAATCGTGAAGAGGATGGTTCTCAAAGGAAAATCCCTGACATCTTGGATGTTTATTTTTCCATCTTTGCTAGGTTCTGACCCTGGATAGAAATACTGCATAACATAATCCCTCACAGTCTCTCCTCCAACGGTAGACCCTGTGAGAGAAATGGGCGAACCTCTCGTTGACAAACCTGTGAGAAAATACACATCCTCAACTGTTATGGACAACACTTGATTTTTTATGTGAAATGCCTCTATCACTGGATCCCATGCTCGAACTAAGAACTCCAAGAGTTCTATCTATTGCCTCATTCCTGAAAATTTAAAGTACTTAAGCATCCCACAATCTCTTAAAGCTCTTACAGTACCCAGATCATTCAAGGCAATCATATCTTATTCTTCATGTTCTCTTTCTCTCCATGTAATCATCATTATAATCCAATGGAAACCTGAAAATCAACCATAAGATCCATTAGATACCATTCATTGCAAAAAACTAGGCAAATTTTGGACACAGCATGAAAACCAAAAAATTCAATTGCGCCCAACGCACTCCTTGGGCTAAGACAGTGCATTGCACATGTAGGTACCCTTCATTGTACCTGCTATGCAATGCAGGTTTCGACATTCAAGGGTGCGTTGCCCTCATTTTGGGCAGAATTTACCCTAGGGGTACTCAAAACCCTAAAATATTGCAAGGAATGGAAATGAAATTAATACTAAAAGAAAGAGGAGGTTCATGGCATTAACCTGGATCAAACGGCGACGAAATCCGTCCACAGAAATGACCGTAATCAACGACTGATGTTCGGGGGAAAAATCAGGTTCAGAGCTCCAAAATGCAAATGGTAACTATGGAATGGTAAAAATGAATAGTGAAACTAATTTTTATAGTCATTTAATTGTTTGCAAGTTAAATATATTGCTATGAATATAGTTTTATTATGTTTTTATCATGAAATAGGTACTTTTAATCCATTTGATGTTGTTCTGAACAGGAAATACAACTGATGAACAGATTAGTCGTGTAGATTTATTCAAAGAATGACTTGACCACAAAGCATAATTTTTCTCCTTATTTTTTGAGCTTTGTTAAAAATGAAAAAGGATTTGAAGCACACTTTTATCTCTTTTTCGAGCTTTGATAACAGTAAAAAAGGAACCCCTGGAGTCTTCTTTCAGCTCTTTTCAGACTTCGATAATGTGACAAGATTGCCGAGCACTTGTCTTTTCGAGCTCGTTAAAGTAAATGAATTGATATCTACTCAGTATAAGTTTAACCCTTTTCTAGACTGAGATGGATTATTTACGAAAAAGGAATACCTTGGTTAAACATGACCAAAGAGGTTCTTTCAGATATTATTTTACACTTTTTCGGATCTGAGAGACAAATTTACGAAAAAGTACTTATGGAGTTCTCTTTCGTCCTCTTTTTCAGACTCTCTAAATATGAAAAAGGATCGGGCTATCACTGTCGTTAAGCTTGTCAAAACATAAAATAGCGACGGGCTTGTCAATCATGGCAAGAATCGAGTTTCATTCATCGCTAGACTCATTAAATTATTAAATAGCGATGCTTTATTCGCCCAAAGGCTTGAATTATAGATCAAGCAAATGTTATCCTCCTCAATCTTGTTAAACAATAAAGAGGTACTAGTCAACAAATGACCAGGGAAAATTTGGGAAAAGTAAGTAAAGTTTCTTTTTGGTAGCAAGTCGCTCTTGAACATGACACTTCTTTCACTCCATATCCATGACAGTTTGGGTTGGGTAATCATATTGACGGTTCATTCACACCTATGGTTCATCATACCTTCACTTCGGTTTTGGGTCAATGCTGCCAACTCATCATAGTGTCACCGATATGTTCAAGAGAAGTCATCCAGTGATTAAAAACTCATCCATCTGCAATACTCGTAAACCTTCATTTTCATGACCATCATCCCTGAAAATTGCTATATCAAGTCATACCCTTGTCTCCAAAATCAGTAACTCCTATTTTGCAATAAGGTGACTTCTTTTCGACAACAAATCAATATATAGGAAGTTCACTTAGAAACATCAGATTCCAGTACCATGAGGCTTGTTACAACATCAACAAGATCCTTGCTTCTGGACCTTTGACCAAAAGATTTTGTTTAGCGATCGACATCAAATCATCTATTCACGCCTTATGAAATGTACTGCAGTGCCTTGAGGGCCATTGAAATTAATGGTGGTTCTCTCGTGTTTGTTAACAACTCACATCATTGGCTGGTAATCAAACGATGTCTTTCCATGTTCGACGACAAATCATATATTCGCATGGCTAGACTTGTACCCGAATGATCGAGTGAACGAGATAAGAAGACCCCGGATCTAGTTTCATCCATCCGGGCTGCGATTTTAGGATTGTTGTACACATCATCTGTACGGTGACCTTACATACATATTATCATCCAAACATGGGCCTATATCTGTAGGCATATCTGCATATGGGAAACATTCCAATGTAGACGACTTTCTGAATTATGTACATGTTATTATATTATTTAATGTGCTGAACATGGGAATGCCTACCCTCAGCAATTATGATCAATAGAGGATATATCATGATGAAATGTATTGTAAGATTGATGTAGGTGACCATTCCGCTTCATTTCCAGGCTCATCGCAACGTAAAGCATCTCAATCAAATGTTCTTATTATTTGGATCTCATGCTTTAGGGGGAAATTGTTATAGGTCAATTTGGGCACCATTCCCAATGACCTGGTTAACTGGGAATCATCTCTAGGACCAATGATTAAGGGTCTATCATTCCCTATCATTTCAGTTGCTACATGCCCTAAGATAGGAAACAATACAAATCAAGACTTTCATCAAGCAAAGGTTTCCATGGTTTGAAGCTTATTGTATAGCATATGAGAGCTCACCAACACAGGCTCTAAGGGGCCTAAGTGCATTGAATATGCAGGTAGCCCCATGCAAGGCTACTTTGCAAAGCACTTCCCGACATTCACAGGTATGTTGGTCACATTGGGAGTGAAATTCTCATTGTTCCAGAATCTACACTTGGCCAGTGCCTTCTAGAAGAGTTCACATGTATCAAGCTTCGGATCCAAGTGTCCATTTCAAATCTACATGATTGGAAACATGTCTTGCCTATTTTTGGAAAGCTATTGATTGCAAAACAACCTACAGTTCATCTATAAATTGAACACAGATCTAAGTATTTGAAAAGGAAGAATTTATGTTGGAGGATTTTCAATTGAGATTTTGATTTGTAGAGATACTGCTGGAGAGATTTATGCTGTGATGAGACTTGGAAACTTTGCTGGAAGGTCACTTCAAATTAGTCACTAGGTTGTAACCTCTCATTCTATCATCAATAAAGAGTACTTCTTGTTTTTCCCTACATGCATCTATGTTAACTTTGATTTTCCATATTGTAATATCTTGGTTGATTAATCTAGTTTATGCTTAACTGATTTAGCTAACTAGCTTGAACATATATCTATATCATTGCATCTTCTACTATTTTAGTGTTCTTTCTTGCAGGAAGCATTCAACTCACAAACTGCTTGAATTTGAAGCTATATCAGAAGCGACAGAAGGAGCCATTTGGAAGCGACTGAAACAAGTACACCTCCAATCCTCTTTGTATATCTGTTCTGAGTTAGGAGAAATGGTAGTATAGTCTTTCACCTGTTGTTCTAGACTAACACCTGTCTAGGGAAGCGTAATTTATCCGTAGATTACAATTCTGGCCCAACAGTATGAATGCCCTGTGCTCTTGCAATTACAACATAATATTCTTTGCCGTAAAACTTTTGCCTAACTTGACCCATAGCGTTTATTTTCTACCCGAGTCATTTCTATCATGATTAACCATTTTTCTTAACAAAACAGTGTGAAAAACCATTTACCCGAACTTGAAATATTATAAATTTCGATTCTGAAGTTGCATCGCATCAACCCACTTCACAACATTTAGAGTTTAAGTTTATGAAGAATGTTACTAGAGATGCGATGCGAAGTGGGATGCAACATGGAGGGATGGTGGGACCGAACCACAGTGCAGATCGTAGTTTTTAAGTTTTTTTATATGTGGGGAGGATGTAAACACTAAAAACAATGAAGTGTGAAGTGTAGGGAAGGAGGTAAGTGGCGTGGCAGGTGAAAAGTTGGACCAGATCGCAGGCGCACATCGCAACTTTCAAATTTTATTTATAAGATCCTACTAATTTTATTTATAAGATCCTTTCAAGTGCGTGGAGAGAGACCTACCCGCATTGCACATCGCAGAATATAGCACTTGGAAAAATAAGGTAAATGTTTAAAACCATGAAGTGCGATTTTCGCTTAGTGGAGGATGACGTGTCAAGTAGAAATGGAGCCCACTATAACCGACGAAGTTTTATGTGGTAAGGTAATGTTTTATGATGTTTTCATAATATATCGAAGTATTTCAAATGGCTGTAAAGTGGGGGGCGAAGCTGCTGAGTTGGGGCCAACCTATCACATCGCAAGTTAAAACAAATATGTTGTGAGCGCTTTCAAAGGTAAGTTAAAATTTTCAAAATGCGATGTATTGCAATATTGGCGATGAAAAATCACAAATTGGCGATAGCAATTTTTTAATTTTTTTTGCGATGTGTATAATATGTGAAATGTGATGAGGGTGAGATAAATCGGTGACGTGGAGGGATGGCCTAATTTAATTGCAATCAGGGAATAAGGAAGTGGAGTAAGTTAAAAAACAATGATATAACAATGAAAAGGTAAAGTGGAAATGCGGAAAAAAGGTAAGGTTTTAATAATTTTTAAAGGAAAATGAAATGAAAAGGGAGTGTGGGTGAATGGGTCCCACTCCATCATGTATGGTATTTCAGAAGGTTTGTAGGAGATGGCAATGTAAATGATTTTGGGATCTGGGGGTACAAAAAGATAAGGTGGGTCCTCGCCAATGAAACATGGGAATGCGGATGAGTTTCAAAGGTTTGTAAAGTAATTCCCTTTGAGTGCCTTTAACTTATAATGGGTCTCCAAAACCTTGGATAAGCCATTCTTCTGCCAGTTTTGACCTTTTTTGACAAAATTAAAACCTGTAGTGCCTAGCCTTATTACAAATTATTTAATCACATTTAAATTATGTGATTAATGCAATCAAAACATATTTAATTATCTCCTAATGCTGTATGCAAGAATATTTTCCTAAGGTTTTAACCTTGTTTGGAAATAATTTACAATCATGGAATATTAATTACAATATGAAAGATCTGAGATGAAATAATCAATCACCTTGAGATTCTATAAATTATAGGACCCTAATAACCCCAACACCACGTGTTATTATAACGTTACCACCACAACATACAAACCACAGTTCGAAAACTCAATAGAGTTGTGGTTTAAGTTTAAATGGTGGTCAGTTCAAACCAAAGCATCAAAACATATACATTACACCATAACCAAAGTTTTGGGGCGCGGTTAAGCTATGTTATGGTGTGAGTTTTGAACTAAACCAACAATTTCAAAGATCAAAAGGTTTATCATATCACATGAAAATGTTATGGGGATTGGGTTATGTATTATAACTGCACAGTTTTGAATTGGAACCTAACCAACATCAAACTTGATCATAGTGTATGCGGAGTTTGAACCGATGAGAGTTTAACCCAACCACACCCTCAACCCCAGTCACATGCGGGTCAACCTTGGCAGGAGAGGTCCAAACGACCCCGAGATCAACGACCCATAATGCGCCACTTGGCCCAATTTTGTTGGTTCGCGGGGGTTACTGTACAAATTAATGAAGTGACAATTTGCATTGGAACTAACTCGCATCTCGCCGGTGCAAGGCGAATTTGTTGCTTCGCGTGGCCGAAAAAGTTGGAATTTGTAGGATGGATAGCAGGTGGATGTGATTTTGAGGATAATTAGCAGGAAAACTTCTCTGGAGCATAACTCAGTCAATTTTTGACATTTTTGAGTGCAGAAAGAGCCCGACTAGGGGTTTTTTACTATTCTGGAGCTACTGGAGACATTATTTTTACATTATTATCATTTCAAATTGATGTAAACACTTATTTTTTAGCATAATGAAAGAGTGGAAGTTGGACTAGGAGATGTTAGTCAAGAGGGGCGATGTAATATTCCAAATCTAGAACAGCTAGCAAGACATGACTGGAAAATGCATTTTCCAGTAATGGATGCTACAGGAATTAAAACCAAGACTTGGATCCCTTAGAAAAATGTGTCTAAGTGCTGAATCCAATAGGAGGCTTCAAATTAATCCTTCTAAGTGGGTTAAACAAATCTCCCACACTTAGATGTTCTCAAAAAGTGCCCAATGAAGGGACTGCAACTAATGCATGAGCATACAATAGATCAACAACGTTATTTTATGAGCTGTGAGACAAGAAGATATAGGTAGGAAAAAAATAATTTTATATTAGCAAAGAAATTACAAGTTCTTTGACGAAACATCCACTTAAGAAAGGCCATGCAAGCCTCAACAAGACATGTACATGGAAATGAAGAAACACTGCTTCATATATGAAATCCTTGGCTATGACAACGCATTATATTATGGAATACTGCTAAAAAATGATGTCAATACATGAATATGACAATATATGGCTCAAATACAATAGGGGAGAAAATATCTAACCCTTAGAAACAATAATACATCAATCCTCCAAAGGATTGGCTGAAATATACAAAATGGAAAAAATGCCGGATTTGCTGGGAAGCAGCTGCAACTCTGAAACTAGAAATACATAGAGAAGGCTGAATATGATGAATTATCTAAATTAATCCTCCTCCAAGGGATTATCCAAGTGAAGGATTATCCTATCACTGGAAATCTCACCCTCCAATCAGCAATAAAAAACCCCACAGCAAATGCACCATGAAAATAACGCAGTTACTGAAGCAAACTGCGCTGTAGGGGAAAAGGAATGAGTTGGCCCAATGCCAAGATCTGAAATAATATCCACTGGCTTACAAACTAATCGTCCAAAGGAAATAAATACTATCCCTTTGAAAAACAAGTGATGGAAGAGGTGTTGTGACTCCTCACTGCAACACCCTACAACGCAGAATTATGTTGATGCAGCAATAACGCTGTACTGGAGGAGGAAGCTTGGCCTCAAGCCTGGATGTGAGGAAAATTAGTACAAATTATTCAAGAGGATTCTCAATAAAGGAGAAGGATTCCTAAACAGGAAATCCTTGTGCTAAGCAGCACAACAACTCAGCTAAACAGCCGGGACTACAAATAGTCTAAGCAGACAAGAATCAATAATCATATGCATGAGAAACAATGGTTGCCTTGCCGTCATTTTATACAATGAAAGCTCCCTATCCATGGGTCCCACTCTATTAGGGTTTCCTCCTTCAAGGAATATTCTCTCCTCTTTCTCTGCGTTGTCTTCTTAAGCAAGCTACACCTCTTTAGGCAACGTTGTTTGACTTGGTCAAACTTGACCTAGTCTCCTTGCCAATATCTCCTTTCACACATGAGGGTGTGAAATCTCCTTCCATTGCTGATCCATTTTCATATTAAGATGGATTTAATCCATTTTATTATTTTGTTTGGGATTCCTTACCCAATTATTCATCTCATAAGTGAAAATAGACAAAATTAATATTCCAATTTATTGAAGGAAAAATTTAGAATATTACAATCCTCCCCTCCCAAATGTTGCTTGTCATCAAGCAACTGCAAGGATAGAACTGGAAAGTCTCCACTAAAGTCATGGAGTCTAAAATGTGATGAGGAACATCTTCCCCATGTGGATCCTCCATCCCCAAGAAATCATCCAAACAAAATGAGTCACCTCCCAACATGGCAACTCCTGAAAATCTCCTTCCACCTCAAGCTCCGAAAATGAAGGAGGCCTAAAAATATGAACATGGTAAGCATCATAGCCTACCTCATGATGTACTTCTCTACACTTATGATAAATTTAGAGTGTGTGCTGATTCTGGGCTACAAAAGTATTGCCCTAAAATGGAAAAGTGAAGAATAATCCTCCAAAGAGTTCTCCTCCAACAATGAAGAACAAGCTTGCCCAAAACAATCCATCCATGATGAATAGGACATGGTCATAATAGAGTATCCCATTGAGAAGTTTACTGCAAGTTTTACATGATAATGCATGATACAAACAATATCTCCATAGGACACAACACAGTCTCATCCACTGCAACTCCATAAAATAGTGTGGCAAGCAGTGTACAAAAATCATCTCATCTACTAATGAATAGTAAATGGCTGAATATGTCATCAATACATGATCAAATACTTGCCCATGATTATACAATGGATGAATATAAATCTCATGGCCCACCTCAAAATATAACAAACATGTGGCTGTGGTGGCCATATCTCCTCCCATGCTCCCATTAGAACATGTAGTGCAGAAAATGTGGGAATTCTTCCGACTCAAGGACACATCCAACTCATGTGTCTTTCTCATAATCATGCTTCTCATACAAATCTGATTCATATCAGAAAATGAAGTCATTATCAGCAACAAAATGAAGGAAATACCGATGGTTTCATGTGGTTCTTGAGGATACCAATAGTCTCCTAGATGTGTACAACGCAATTTTACAAGCTACTGCTTGAGAAAAGTACAAGGAAAAATGTTTCTTTTTACATGGTCAATCATGCATGTCTTCATATGGTGAATTTTTGGATGCAACAACTGATCATACATGTGATAATAAAATTTTTTCCCAAGGCCACATAGAAGATGGTTTCCTCCATCATATAGATTGGCCCAACTATGAACATGGAGCAATATGAAAAGCTTGCCCTCTTGTGAAGCAATGCACTGCATAGTAATGGTAAGAGTATGAAAATCAATGACTGTATAAACAAACTTCTTACCATATGCTGGAAGTGAAATGGTACATGGATCCATGAGTGAGTTCTCCATAGTGTTTTGGCATGCTATGAAGATGAATGAACCATGTGCTGCAAGAAAATATTCCTCCTCATGCTTGGAAACCCAAGTCAAGAAGAATATGTCATAGTGATAGATGCCTCTATCCACTATTCTATCATCATCACCTCCTCCTTGTTCACCAAGTGAATCAAATGTGAAGTGATCCTGGGGACACTCCATCCATAAGTCTCTGCTTCCAAGTGACAGCGTTGTGAGCTCATGCAAATAAGCTCCTGTCAATACAAAGCTCTGTTCTTTGACATGCTCCTTGTCAAAGACACCTCTAGTAATGCTGCTGCAAATAAGAAGTTCCCTCCAAGGTGGAAGTACCTCTCTATCATCAAAAGCTAAGGAGATAATGCCATCTCCTCCTCCTGCAACATCATACAAAGTGTGAGAGAAAATTTTCCCTTGCTCTCCCAAGAACAAGCAAAGCAACAAAGTATTTTGCTGCCTCCCCATACTTCCATCATACAACTCATGTGATTAGGATACAATGAATGATATGAGTATCACATAAACACCATGCATCCATACTCTATGCTGCTTAATGATGCAATTATCCTGCCATCTCTCCTCCACCCTCCTACTCTTAGGAAGAGTGTATGCCAAGTGATGGCCAAACTCTTTCAAGAGTAACCAGCGTAGCCAAGCCTCCTATTACCCAGTATCATAGATCTGCAAGTAACCTCCTAGCTCCTTGCTCATCAACCACATCCATTCATTCACTTGTGGATGCTTTCTCCTTCTCTTCATCTTGGTACTCCTCTCATGAGGGATATCATCCTCCCAAACCAAATCTCTGTCTTTGCACTCCATGGGATTTTGAAATGAAATCTTCTCGAGGATCAATGAGACCCTATGAGGACCCAAATAGGTGGTAGGAAAAAACCTCCCATCATGATGTGTATGGCTCAAGGGATGTCCCACACAAGCATGAGATATGTTATCCATTCGAAGATGTCCTCCATCTTCTATCTGCTCCTGTGAGAAAGGAAGAAAATCATTGCACTCCTTGGTGTGTTGAAGTGCACCTCTAATGAGATCTCTCCTTGAGACCTCCCTCTCAACAATAGTCTTCCAAAACCAATGAGGTATTGGATCTGCTGAAAGTAGAAGTTCCTCTTTGAGCTGAGAGGAGCTCATTGAGAAAGTGTCATCTTGAAAGGAGAAAGGGTTTCTCACTCCAAGATGTCTACTATCTTCCTTCAAGTCTTCAAACCCCAACCTCAAGTGTGATGTACAACCAAACCATGGCTCATGAGAATGGTGGTTTGCTTCCTCCTTGAATGTTTCCATGTTGCATAGCGCAGTGCAGCTAAGCTTCTCTATAGTAGCAGTGTGATTTGACCCTTGGTCATGTAAAAGTAAATCTCCACATTGATCAAAAGAATTTACTGCAACAATAGAATGTGGAAATATTTTCATACCTTGATCATATTTTGGAACTTCTTGTAGGGCTGCAAGAGTTCCTTTTTCCATTGAACATGAAGGCTGCTCCTCGAAGGTTATGCCATCATTGGTACAAGTCTCCTCCCATTCAAACTCCTTGAGGTTTTCTTCAATACCTCTCATAGTTTGGAAAAGAAGTAGGGAGATCTCCTCTTCCGTCATTCTTCCAAGTGGTGGAGTCATGCTTTTGTTTTCTATGCAAAATCCCTCTTTTTTGTGAGGGTAGGAATTTCATGGGTCTTCCTCTCCTTCTTGAAACCTTTTATAGGTCTCACTGAAACTTTCTCCTTCTTGAAACCCTCTTAGAGTTTCATTTTCTTCTTCCTCCTTGGTCTGTCTAACCTCTTTGGAGAGGCTCTTCTTAGATCTAAAAATAGATGAGAAGAAACTCATACTCTCCATCATTCTGATCTTTGATTCTTCTCTTTATTCTTCTAATAGATGGATCTCACAGGTTGAGCCAGAGATCATGCTTTGATACCACTGTAATATTCCAAATCTGGAACAACTAGAAAGGCATGACTGGAAAACGCATTTTCCAGTAATGGCTTCTATAGGAATTGAAACCAAGACCTGGATCCCTTAGAAAAATGTGTCTAAGTGTTGAATCCAAGAGGAGGCTCCAAAGAAATCCTTATAAGTGGGTTAAACAGATCTCCCACACTTAGATGTTCTCAAAAAGTGCCCAATGAAGGGACTGCAGCTAATGCATGAACATACAATAGATCAAAAATGTTATTTTATGAGCTGTGAGACAAGAAGATATAGATAGCCAAAAAATAATGTTATAGCAGCAAAGAAAGTACAATTTCTTTGAGGAAACATTCACTCAAGAAAGGAAATGCAAGCCTCAACAAGACATGTACATGGAAATGAAGAAACACTTCTTCATATATGAAACCCTTGGCTATGACAACGCAGTATATTATGGAATACTGCTGCAAAATGATGTAAATACATGAATATGACAATATATGGCTCAAATACAATAGGGGATAAAATCGCTAACCCTTAGAAACAATAATACATCAATTCTCCAAAGGATTGGCTGAAATATACAAAATGGCAAAAATGTCGGAGTTGCTGGGCAGCAGCTGCAACTCTAAAACTAGAAATACATAGAGAAGTCTGAATATGATGAATGATCTGAATTAATCCTCCTCCAAGGGATTCTCCAAGTGAAGGATGATCCTATCACTAGAAATCTCACCCTCCAAACAACAATACAAAACCCCACAATAAATGCACCATGAAAATAATGCAGTCACTGAAGCAAAATACGTTGTAGGGGAAAAGGAATGAGTTGGCCCAATGCAAAGATCTGCAATAAGCTCCAATGGCTTCCAAACTAATCCTCCAAGGGAAATAAAGACTCTCCCTCTAAAAAACAAGTGATGGAAGAGGTTTTGTGACTCCTCACTGCAACACCCTACAACACAAAATTATGTTGTTGCAAAAATAACGCTGTACTGGAGGAGGATGCTTGGCCTCAAGCCTGGATGTGAGGCAAATCAATATAAATCCTTCAAGAGGCTTCTCAAGAAATGAGAAGGATTCCTAAACAGGAAATCCTTGTGCTAAGCAGCACAACAACTCAACTAAATAGACGGGACTGCAAATAGTCTAAGCAGACAAGAAATCAATAATCATATGCATGAGAAACAATGGATGCCTTGCCCTCCTTTTATATAATGAAAGCTCCCTCTCCATGGGTCCCACTCTATTAGGGTTTCCTCCTTCAAGGAATATTCCCTCCTCTTTCTCTGTGTTGTCTTCTTAAGCAAGCTACACCTCTTTAGGTAGCGCTGTTTGACTTGGTCAAACTTGACCTAGTCTCCTTGCAAATGTCTCCTTTCACACATGGGGGTGTGAAATCTCCTTCCATTGCTGATCCCTTTTCATATTAAGAGGGATTTAATCCATGTTCTTATTGTGTTTGGGCTTACCCAATTATTCAACTCATAAGTTAAAATAGACAAAATTAATATTCCAATTTATTGAAGGAAAAATTTGGAATATTACAGGTGAACTCCTTCATCATCTCATGTTTTGTGTTTGCTGTTATGGTACTGTGGCCCTTTTATTTCTGAAAAAAAAACGAGATAAAAAACATCTCTTATGTGTTAATATAATTTACATAATTTCATAAAACCCTAAAATTTCACTTGCAAAGTTTACCACAAACCTTCAAGTTTATATACAAAAATCAGTACTTGTCCTTTATGCATGAGGACTCCATCAAGTCCTCTCTTGCAAGCATCTATACATACCACAAACTCTTTATCTAGTTATGTAATGTTTGGAACTGGATCATTCATAAGCAATTGCTTCAACTTCTTAAAACTCGTTGCACATTCCTATCTCCATTCAAATCCATTTCCTTTCCTATGCAAGGATGTAATAGGATAGGAAATCCATGAGAAGTTCCTGCTAAACCATCTGTCGTAACCTGCTAACCCCATGAATGATCTGACCTCATCCACATTCCTAGGTGTTTCACATTCCATTATAGCTCTACATTTTTTTGGATCCATTTCTATACCTTCCTTAGAAATCACATGCCCCAAATAATGAACTTTCATCTGAAAGAAACTACACTTACTAAACTTGGCATACAACTAATGCTCTCTTAGTAATCTTAACAATGCTACAAATTCTATATTGAATCATAATAAAAAAAAATAAAAGAGATTATAAATTGCAGGCAGAGGATCAAAAATGAATTGTAACTTACATATGAAGCTCTAGAAGGCAAGGCTAACTTCATACGTCATAATTTACTCACACAGTAAGAAATCTGAAATCCAAAGTGCATATTCGAGAAAACCTTGAGTTTTAAGGGAAAACTCAATATACAAAGACCAAACAAATTACGAAATTGTTGAGAAAGAAAACAAGGGTTCAAATGTATAAAATGATAAACGAAGTCATCGTTCAAGAATTGAGTATGAAAATTGAGTAAATAATGAATTGCACAAAGAAATCGTGAACAATCTTGAGTAAAACTTTCAAAAGAATAACATAGAGCTCTAGAAATATCAATTCTTGAAGAAGCTAAGTTGCGAGAGGAGCACGTAATAATAAAAAGAGGAAGACAAAGTTTAATGCGTAAGCATAGAAGTATACGAACAGTGGAATTAGTACAGAACTTACCTGCATTTCTACGAAATGGATGTTACCTTATAAATTCTTGGGTAAACACTCTCGGAGGTTATCTGCCCTTTAGAGTGGAATTCATATTGAATTTCTCTGCTCACAAATGAAAAGAAATAGCAAAATTTAAATAGGAGCATGTAGAAAACGAAAAATGAAAACACTCCTATAACTAATTTATGGGTGTAAATTGAATTAATAAAATAACTCAGAGGTTCCCAAACTCAGAACGAACGACCAATAACAAATGAAAACGGAGTAAAAACGAACTTCAATAAACCCTAAACTAGAATGACGAAGGGAAAGAGTACAAGAAAAATCCACCGTCTATTGAAAATAGATCTTAGTGCCATATGTTCAAGATATTAAAGACATCCATGTGACCAGAAAAGACATCTTACCTCTTGTTAATAAGTGAAAACCTCAAGACAAGAAAACTTTAAAGAGTTGCAGTACGTTTTCCTAACACATTAATTAGCACTAAAACGAAAACCATAGAGGTATGGTTGAAGTTTAAAACACATTCAATAACAATCAAATCCGTGAAGGTAAGGTCGAAGATCCATGTGGAAAGGTAGGAATTTAAACGTATGGTTTAAACATTAAATATGTATCATAAATCAAATCCGACAAAACAAGAGTTATAAAAGCCCATATGCAAAGTCAATGGTAATGTATAGGGTAAAAAAATCGAATTCAATAATAGTTTGAATACTATAGGGGATGGAATGAAATCCATTGGCTATGAAATAACAATGAAACCCTTAAAAGGGTACGTTAATTACATAGATATCGGAAATGCATCCTAACCATATTCAAATCTTATCCAAGACTTAAGAGAGATTGTATAAGTCTAAGTTATGAGGAAAATTTACTTAGTATAATTCACATTAAAAATTTAGGGTAATAATTATGAAGTTAATATGTTTGATATAGGTCCTAATAGATAACTATAATTGTAATAATTATTAAAGTTATAAGGTTAAGGAAATATCTATCAAAGGCATAGTAATAGAAAGCGTATAGAATAATATTAATTAGAAACTATTATAAATGAATTCATGTACATCAACGAAATGTAGGAATACCATGAAGATCAAACAAAGTAGAAATACCTTTTAAAGGAGAAAATATGGAAAAATGATGTTGTGGTATGAATATCATTATGAGCATAAGTCTGAAAGCAATTATGTCGTAATAAAAGATACTAATGACAGAAAGTAAAAACATGAATAATATGTTGTAAGAAGTGGTAATGTGTCGGAATTAAATAAACGATAAAAGTAGTATAAGGTTATTAAAAAAAAAATGGGTACGTAGAGTTATTACAAAGGGTATTAGAGCCCATGTTGAAAACATTGGGCCTATGTGTCCCCACACAAAAAAAAAAAACAAAAACAAAAATTATGTTGCTGTAAATTATTTAAAATTTTCAGAATATGATGCACTAATTTATTCCTGTGTACAATGATTTTTTTTTTTCTAACAATGTCGATTGTATTATTTTTCTAAAAAGAGGAGGAGAGGTGTTCTCCATTATAAAATTCCCCAAGTCTGGTGCAGAGAGTTTGCTTGGGGGCTAATTCTAGAGATATGCTACTTGATTTCCTATTTTCTGTCCTTCTTTTATAGCTAGAGACAGTTACATTGGAACTATACTGTTTGATGAACTAAAATAAAAGAAAAACACACTTGACTTTCATTGGAAATTAAAATTTCTGCTGGTGTTGAGATCACGATCCATGGGCGATTGGTGAACTATTTGTTGACAGTGTTTTCACTTCCACGATATCTGCTTCCCTGATCCATTGATGTAGATCCTTGCTCAGAATTTTTATTCATTGCTTCTTTGATGATGTTCAATGATTCATGCATATGGATGCAACAATACCTTAGATTGTTTATTTCCTCACTGCATGTCTTCCACTATGATCTCATTTGGGCCATCTTGGTTCTTGAGGTTCTCTATCACCAATCGGTGGGATTTTCATAATGCGCAAGGGTGCGCTCTATTCTCCAGAGGGTCCATTTGTTTCTTCTTTCTGTTGGTGCTGCTTTTAAAATTTGCTTCTTCTTCCGTTGATGTGGTTTTCTTGTGCTTTTCTCCTTTGCTGCCTATTCTTATTTTGAAATAGATCGTTGTTGCCAACGTTGTGTATAAGATCTAATTCCCACAGGAGCAGTTCGAGGGGATCAGTAATGCCACTTGTGCTATTTCAAACTTAGTTATGAGCTCTGTTGCCAGTGCTAAAGGCTGTCTCCAGCTCACGCTGGAGCAAAGCAAGGGGGATATAGAAACATAGAGAAAAGCTCAATTGCGAAGGGCTGGATAGATAAGGCCGATTCTAATATGGATCGTGGGCCAGTGAAAGCTCAGAAAAGCTCGAGAGAAAATAAGAGAAAACACAACAGAAAATCACTCGAGCGGATTTGAGATAGGAAGGTTAATCAAGGGATGTGGAAGTCTGGAATTAATAATGCGCTGAGGGAAAGGAGTGGGCTGAAGGTTCACATGATGCCCAATTCCATAAGATTGAGAAGTGCAATTCGCAGAGATTTTTGTGGTACATTCAGATTTGGGAATCATTTCAGAATTGACAGAGTGCTTGGTTGAGGAGTCTAGAAGGATATTGGTTCTGTTTTTAGATTTTTGATGAGATATGTTTTGATTTTTATTCATCATGAGTGAAGAGTAAAAGTCAAGGTATGGGAATTTGGATTTTAGTTTCACCAATTTGTGCTTGTCCTTCATTTTGTTGAGCTCATTTGTTTGCTTGTTCATCTGCTAGTTTGTTATTTTTTCTCAAGATGTGAAAATAATTTATATTGCCAATGTCTTTTGATATTCTTTGGGCTCTGCTTAAAATTTTATTTAACCCTGCGTTTTTTGGGAGAGAGTTACTTACCATTGCTTTGATGATGATGGCCGAGTCCCCAAAGATTACAACTTCTTTGATTTTTTTTTCCTTGAGAATTTTGAGTCCTAGCAAAATTCCATAGGCCTCTGCTTTATTGTTCGTCATTTAGCCTAGTCCCCAATTGTAAGATAGCTGCATTGTTGAATAATGTAGGATTATAATTCCACCTGTGCCTGCTTTACCTGGGTTCCTTTTTGATGCTCCATCAAAGAATAGACATGATTTGTTTAAAGTCTTTACCCAGGTTTTAAAATCCTCTTCATTTTTCCTTATTTTCCAGTTCTGATGCCTCTCATCATTTCCCATTTGAGGAGCCTATTTGATCTTACTTGCTGCAAAACTTATCCATATTCTTTCTTCTTATTGTAGTTGGCTTAGATTGATTCCCTTAACCCATTTTGCTGTGAGAAATTCCACCATTAATCCCCATGCTTTTGTAGTTACTGTGCTTACTGTAGGATTTTTAGCTTTGAAGATTGCTCCATTTCTTGCTAGCCATAGTTGCTAGCAAAGGAATGATGGAAGGCAGTTCCAGAATCTTTGCATTGTTTGTTTACTTTGATGGAATATGGATAGCTACTTTTCCATTTGTTGATGAAATGATTTATTGGAAGATTGTAGTGTATTTTTTCTTCTATGGGTATTATCATTGTCTCCCAACATTTTATTTAGAATGAATAGTCCAGTAGTAAATGTTGGATTGTTTCCTCATTCTTCTTGCAGAATCGGAATTGTGACGGCCCACTTATTCCTCTTTTCTTTAAATTCTTTGTTGTTAGAATTTTGTTATGAAGCAAGGTCCACATAAAGATTTTGATTTTGGGTAGGGATTCAATCTTCCATGCTGATCTCCAGTGTTGCCATACTTGTTGGTTTTGACTCTCATGAAGTTTTTGGTACCCTGTTCTGACAGTGTAGTCTCCTCCTGTTGGTTCCCATATGTAGATGTCATTCTTATTTTTCCCTATCGGGGCTGCTCCTGCCAATAGCTTTATCAGATGATTCCATTGTCCTGTCAAGTCACATGGCAGGTTGGGTTTGGCCCATTGATTCCAGTCTCCATCCGTCTCCCAATTAGACATATCATTTAGCTTGTATAGGCCTTCCTTTATCATCCATTCTTTTAACTCTTTTATATCTGGATTGTTCCCTACCGGTGGGTGTCCCATTATGCTATCTTTACAGATATTTGTTTGCTCCCCATTTCCCGGCCTCTTAGTGATATAGTCTTTGATAAGCTGAGTTGCATTAGTAATTTCTCTCCATATCTAGGTACATGACCTTGTTGGGGGGTTCTTGTCCAGAATCGAAGTTCTGGGCCCATTAATATATTTTTCTTCGAGAGCATCTTTCCACCATGCCTTTTCTCCTGTTATGAATCTCCAAGTTATTTTACTCCTAAGAGCTGTGTTCATTAATCCTGGTAGTTTTATGGCGAGACCCCCATTTTTGTAAGTTGCAGTTACTTGTTTCCAATTTATCAGACTAAATTTTTTCTTTTCCCTTTTCCCTCCCTGCCAGAGGAAGTTTCTGAGTATTAATTCTAATTTTTTATGAATGCTTGCAGGAGCCGTAATAAGAGCAAATTGGTATAAAGGTAGAGCTTCCAGTATAGATTTTATGAGCGTGATTCTGCCAGCTTGGTTCAACCAAAGCATCCCCCAAACCTTGATCTTCACTTTCATTTTTTCTGCAAATTTACTCCATATTTCATTCTTCATGTTTTTCTTGCTAATAGGTAGCCCCAGGTATTGAAAATAGTCCCAGCTATTTTGGAAGGGTATGTTCAAAATTTGTGACATTTTCTGCAGAGTTCTTATTGGGGTATTCCAGCTGCATATACAGCATTTTCCATTGTTAATCATGCCTCCTAAAACCTCCATGAAGCTATCTAAGATGTTTTTGAATCTTCTTGCCACTGTGAAAGATGCTCCACCTAGTAGTAGAGTGTCATCAGCAAACAAGGAGTGATTTATTATTTTGGTTCCTCTGCTTATAGATAGGCCTGTCAGAGTAGAGTTTCTTCTGCGGTGTTCCAAATTTCTACTGAGAGATTCAACCATAATGATATAGAGGAAAGGTGGCAGGGGCATCCCTGTCTTAATACTCTTGAGCTTTGGAAGAATTTACTCGGTATACCATTTATTAGCGGGGCTATCTAGGGCTCCACAATACAGGCCTGTATTATTTCCACAAAATCCTCAGAGAATCTGAAATATTTTAGCACATCTGCTAGAAAGGAAAGATTAACTCTATCAAATGCATTTGCCATATCCATTTTTAGGATGAAGCCTTTTTAATTATTTGATAGGCTTGTATGTATGGCTTCTTGAACTAATATAATATTATCCACAATCTGCCTATTGGGAACAAATCCTCCTTTATTTTCAGTGATTAAAGTAGGGAGAAGGGGTTTCAATCTTCCTGCTATAATTTTAGAGATGATCTTGTAAGAATTATTGCAAAGAGATATAGGCCGGAAGCAATTAAGATTAGCTGGCCGGGGGTATTTAGGGATTAAGGCCAGAAAGGTTGAGTTTGTATACCCCCCTATCTTCCTTTTTCTCATGTCATATCTTATCATTTTCATTAGATCCTTTTGATAATGTGCCAAAAGGTCCTGTAGAAAGCTATGGGAAAGTCGTCCGGCCCCGGAGCCTTATCCGGTTGTAGTGCCCAGACTGCTGCTTTTACTTCTTCTTCCGTTACTTCCTTAGTAAGAAGGGCATTGCTTTTGTTGTCGATAATTCTTGGTATGTGTCTCAGGAACTCTTCAGGATTTGCCTGGCTATCTAGAGCTGTGAGTAGTTTTTTGAAATGGTTGAAGGCTTCATCTTTTATTTCTTCTTGTCCCGTTACCTCTTGTCCCTCCCCTCCTGTGATTTTTTCAATGGTGTTTTTTATCATTCTTGTTTTTGCTGAGTTGTGAAAAAGGGAGGTGTTTTTATCTCTGGCTTGCATCCATATCTGTCTAGACTTTAGCCTCCAGGTTTCTTCTTCTTGTCTGTTGTTCCTGTATATTTTCCATTGCACTTCTTTTTCTTTTGTTTGCTTCTCTATGGTACTGTTACTGCTCTCCAGTTCCTCTTGTATTTTTTTTAGCACTTCTTTCTCTTTGTATGGTTCTTTATATCTGTTTCTTGCCCAATCCTTTAATATTCCTTTTTTTTCTTTTATTTTTGTTTCCCATATGTAAGTGGGGGAGCCACTTATGTTTGTTTTCCAGAAAATTTCCACTTCTTTATGTGCTTCTTCGTTGCTGCCCCATAACTGATTATATCTAAAAGGTATCGGTCTATAGTTTTCAGCCATGCCAAGCTCCATAATTATCGGGTTGTGATCTGATGCTACTGATGGAATAATTCTGGAAGTTTCTTTGTTATATTTGATTATCATGTTATCTTGGATGAGGATCCTATCTAGCCTTTCCTTTATATTTTCCTTGCCTATTCTCCTGTTGTCCCAAGTGTATTTCCCGTTATTGGGTGGGATGTCAATAAGATTGCTTTGATCCATTATTTCTTCTAAAATTTCTCTGCTTGGATCCGGCAGGAAATTCCCTCCTCTTTTTTCTTCAGCTTTTAGTATTAGATTTAGATCTCCTCCTACTATGAGGTTGTCTTTATTCTCATCTCCAATGATTTCTTTTAAGGTTTTCCAACAATTTTCTTTGTCCCTATAGTGATTAGGGGAGTATATGTTGTAGATGCTAGCTTTCTCACCTGTTTTTGTATTCTCTAGCTTTGTATTTATCCAGTGTTCTTTTTTTATCTGTTGTTGCAGTTTCCATTTCCCTTTCTTCCATATAGTGTTTATCCCTCTTGAAGCTCCATTGGCCGAAGTTGCATGTCCTTCATAAGTCCTTAATGTTTCCACAATATTTCCCATTTCTTGGCTGCTAAGCTTTGTCTCTTGGATTAAGAGGATGTCAGTATTTTCACTTTTGATCAGGTCTTTCAAATTATTTGTTTTGGAGGGATGACCTAGCCCTCTACAATTCCAAGAGACAACTGTCATTATTTACTATTATGGGTGGCTGCCGGACCCTTCCCTTTGTGTGCTTGTTGTACTTTCTCTTTATTTTTTGTTCCTTTTTCTAGAAAATTCTCCATCCCCTGTTGTGTTCCTAGAGAGATGTCTTTGGATGCTTCTTCATCTCTGAGTTCTTTATTTTTTTTCCTTCCAACTTTTTTTGTATTCTTAGTGTTTTGGGGAATTTCTTTGGTTTGGTTCCTAGTTAATATTCGATCTAGGTTTTGGGGCAAGGGATTGTTCGCCTGGTGAGGAGAGACAGGGGGGTAAGGGTAGGGGAAGAGAGGAGAGAGGGTTTGGGAGATAAGGATGAGATCGGCTCTATAGATATAAGGGCAGATGAGAGGATGTCAAAAGGGTTTGCCCCAAAAGGGAGGTTGTCTGAGAGGGGGGAGGGGATCTCGGTAGTGGAGCTTGTTGTGGGCCTTTGGATGGTTTTGCAACTGTCTTTTTCTTTTTTACTTGTTCCCATTTTGGGTCTAATGTTTCTTCTGCATTTTTTTTAGGTTCTTCTCTCTTACTACATCTATTGGTGAAATGACCGTATTCGTGACATACCTTGCACTTGAAGGGGATTTTCTCGTAGTCTAGCTGTTGAATGTGGATCCAGTCGTCCACCTTGATCTTGACAGCTTTCGGGAGGCCCTTTCCTAGATCCACCTCTACACAGATTCTTGTGCATGCCTGCATGTTGTCTTTTGGTTCACTTATATAAATGTATTTTCCCACTCCATTTCCTATTGCGCATATTGATTCATCGCTCCAGCAGTGAAGAGGGAGATGCAGCAATCTGACCCATACTGGTACTGCATTAGGAACATCCATTTATGGATCAAAGTCTGGGGTCCATCAATTTAGATACAAGCCTCTTGTGTCCATGAAGTAAGGCCCGCTTTAGAATATGAGATCTCGATCACTTTTGGTCTCGAAATGAAATGTGTAATATCCCCTTCCACAGAATATGATGGCCATCTTTCCTTGTGTGAATTGGATCCAATTTCTTTCCACCCATTTCTGTATTGTTTTAGGCGAGGGCCACAATCCAGTGAATTGGCCCAGAAGTCCCTTTTCTGCAAGTGAGATCGCAGCTTTTCTTGGTACTGCTGGCGGCAAAGATATTTCTAGTATGGATTCTAGCTTTTTGACAAATTTTGTTGCTGCTGGTCTGGTTCGCTGAGTTCCCAGAGATTTGATAAGGGAATCAAAAGCTACAGACTCTTCATCCGGCTATTGATTATTTGCATTTGTTGCATTTGCATGAGACGAAGGTGGCCCCGGATTAGGCTCCGGGGTAGCCATGAAGGTGATGCATTATGCTGTGCAAGGTTCAGCAGCTTAGGGCAAACGCAGAGTAGCGTCGTTCCTCTCTCTACTAATTTTTTTCCTGTGTATAGTGATTAAGTGCAGAAAAGTACAGTTGTTATTATGAGAGACAAAGGAGGGTTGTACGTGGATTTGGGAGATGAGGGAAATCCACCATATCAAAATTCTCAATTGCTGGACATGATAAGAGATATGCAACGACAAACTATGTGTTAAAAAAAAAGTACAGCTGTAAATTATTTAATTTTTTTAGAATATGATGCACTAATTTATTTCTGTGTATAGTGATTAAGTGTAGAAAAGTACAACTACTATTATCAGTGACGGAGGAGGGTTGTACATGGATCTAGAAGGTGAGGGAAATCCACCAGATCAAAATGCTCAATTGTTGGACATGATAAGTGATATGCAACGAGAAATGTTTCAGCTGAGAACAAGAAATGAACGATTGTTCCAAGCCAATGAAGAGCAAGAGAGGTTGATCAAAGAGTTAACATCAAGGTCTAGTCACGAAAATGAAGACCATGGGAAAAAGAGGAAAGAAGCTGAAACCAACTCAAAAGGATTTGAGGGTGGGGAAGCATCTGGATAGCATTCCAGAAAGAAAAAGGCATTGCAAGGAGAATTCCGGAAAATCAAACCTCCCACTTTTGATGGTGAAAAGGAGGAGGATGCAGAAGCTTGGCTTATGAACATGGTTAAATACTTCCAATTTTATGAATATGGAAGTAACCTGAAATCCATATTGGAAATTTACCGACTATTAGGTAAACCTACCCTTTGGTGGGAAGAAACCAAAATGGTGCATGTGTTGGACGAAAAAACTGTTAGCTGGGAAGATTTTCAAACCAAATTTAAGTCTAGGTATCTAAATGAGAGATATTATGATGATAAAGCCAAAGAGTTCCATGAACTAAAATTGGGACAACTCACAATTGATGAGTTTGTTACCAAGTTCACCAACTTGCTTCGCTATGTGCCTTATATCTGAGAGGAAAAGGCGAAAGTATAGAAATTTTTAAACTACCTGCCTACCATCTATAGAGAGAGAATCAAATTTGACAATCCAAAGACAATGGATGAAGCTGTTCGCAAATCAAGACTGTGTTATCAGCATTTCAAAGGCAGAAATGATTAGCGAAAAAATTTGGAAAAAAAAAAGAGAAAGGGAAGGGTGACTCTAATGTAAAAAGAGTAAAACCAGCCTATTTAAAAATTTTGGGTAAAACCATAAAAGGAATAAATTTAATAAAACTGGAGAAAACCAACTAGCACAATCATAGACTGGCTCTAAACAGATGGATGCAAACAACAAAAAGGAAAGTGTTGTAAAAATGAAAGAACCACTAAAGTGTTTGGGATGCGGAGAACCTCACCTATTACATGACTATCCTCATAGAACAATTCAAAACATTCAAGTGTTACGAGAGGCAACGACTGTAAACAACATTGCTCGAAACATTCCTAGGATCAGTGCTACACTTGAAGATCGTCAGGATGAACAATAATCAACCATGATAGAAATCGAAGGTATAATTGTTCAAAAACCTGTTTCTATTTTAATAGATCCACGATCAAATTTAAGTTATGTTAGTCCACAGATGGTGGAAAAGTGAAAGTTAAAATTAGAAAAATTTCAGCAAGCATGGTTAGTGCAGTTAGCTATAGGAACAAAAAGAAAAGTGACCCATAAACTTCCAAAAACTTCTGTTAATTTAAATGGGTATGAAACTAAAATGAATCTAAACATTTTTCCTCTAGGATCATATGACTTGTTAGTAGTAATGGTCTGGTTAGAGAAGCAGAAAGCAATTGTTAATTTCTTAGATAAGACAGTTCATTGTATAGATGGTGAGGGAAGAGCTGTAATAGTGAAAGGAAAACTAAGACCCATATCAATTAGACAAATTTCTGCACTACAGCTAAAAAGGACAGCAAGAAAGGGTTGTCAAGTGTATGTTGTACAAGTGGAAGAATTGGGAAAACAAACTGAAAAAGAGGCTATAGAAAATTTACTAGTAATCAGAGAGTTCAAAGATGTATTTCGAGAGGAAATCCCCCATCTACCCCCTAAAAGGGAAATTGATTTCTCAATTGAACTAGTACTAGGAGCTACACCTGTCTCTAGAGCACCCCATAGAATGAGTACTCTTGAATTGTTAGAGCTGCAACTTCAATTGCAAGAGTTATTAGACAGAGGGTACATCAGGCCAAGTGTGTCTCCTTGGGGAGCACCAGTATTGTTTGTTAAAAAGAAGGATAACACATTCATAATGTGCATATATTACAGACAGTTGAATAAATTGACTATAAAGAATAGATATCCTTTTCCAAGGATAGATGACTTATTTGATCAAGTGAGAGGAGATACTATATTCTCAAAGATTGATTTAAGAACAATATATCATCAACTCGGAATTAAATATGTTGACATCAATAAAACAACATTCAGGAATAGATATGGACACTATGAATTTGTAGTCCTACCCTTTGGACTTACTAATGCACTTGCTACATTCATGTGTTTAATGAATAGTATACTGCACAAGTATCTATACAAATTTGTACTAGTGTTAATTGATGACATTTTGGTGTACTCCAAAAACGAAGAAGAACACAGAGAACATCTTATAATAGTCCTACAAATACTTAGAGAATATAAGTTATATGCAAAACTCAGCAAGTGTGAATTTTACAAGGATAAAATTCAGTATTTGGGTCATGTGATTTCAAAGGATGGCTTAGCAGTAGACCCAGAGAAAATAAAAGCAATAATGGATTGGCCTGTGCCTACTGATGTCCCAACCATACCATCCTATATGGGTATTTCTGGCTATATTGCAGGATCAAAAATTCATCTTAATTTACATATGAAACTCTAGAAGGCAAGGCTGACTTCAAATGTCATAATTTACTCACATAGTAATAAATCCAAAATCCAAAATGCACATTCGGGAAATGCTCAAGTACGAAGGGAAAACTCAATATACAAAGACCAAACCAATTATGAACTCGTTGAGAAAGAAAACAAGGGTTTAAACGTAGAAAATGATAAACGAAGTCATCGTTCAAGAATCGAGTATGAAAATTGAGCAAATAACGAATTGCACAGAGAAATCATGAACAATATTGAATACAAATTCAAAAGAATAGCATAGAGCTCTGGCAATATCAATTCCTGAAGAAGCTAAGTTTCCAGAGGAACACGTAATAATACAAAGAGGAAGACAAAGTTTAATGTGTAAGCATAGAAGTATAAGAACGGTGGAATTAGTACAAAAATTACCTGCATTTCGACGAAATGGATGTTACCTTATAAATTCTTGGGTAAACACTCTCAGAGGTTCTATGTCCTTAAGAGTGGAATTCATATTGAATTTCTCTGCTCACAAATGAAGAGAAATAGCCAAAGTTAAATAGGAGCATGCAGAAAATGAAAAACAAAAAAACTCCTATAACTAATTTATGGGTATAAATTGAATTAATAAAATAACTCAGAGGTTCCCAAACTCGTAATCTAACGATCAATAATAAATGAAAACAGAGTAAAACGAACTTCAATAAACCCTAAACTAGAATGACAGAGGGAAAGAGTACAAGAAATATCCACTATCGATTGAAAAAAAATATGAGTGCCACCTGTTCAAGATATTAAAGACGTCCATGTGACCAGAAAAGACGTCTTACCTTGAGTTAATATGTGAAAACCTTGAGACAAGAAAACTTTGAAGAGTTGCAGTACGTTGTCCTGACACATTAATTAGCACTAAAACAAAAACCATAGAGGTATGGTTGAAGTTTAAAATGCATTCAATTACAATCAAATCCATGAAGGTAAGGTCGAAGATCCATGTGGAAAAGTAGGAATTTAAACGTATGGTTTAAAAATTAAATATGCATCATAAATCAAATATGACCATATAAGAGTTATAAAATCCTATATGCAAAGTCAATGGTAATGTATAGGGTAAACAAATCGAATTCCATAATAGTGTGAGTACTATAGGGGATGGAATAAATTCATTGGCTATGAAATAGAAACGAAACCCTTAAAAGGGTATGTTACCTATATAGATATCATAAATGCATCCTAACCATATTCGAATCTTAGCCAAGACTTAAGAGAGCTTGTATAAGTCTAAGTTATGACGAAACTTTACTTAGTATAATTCGCATTGGCGGTTTAGGGTAATAATTATGAAGTTAGGATGTTGGATATAGGTCCTAATAGATAACTTTAATAGTAATAATTATTAAAGTTATAAGGTTAAGAAAAATTCTATCAAAGGCATAGTAATAGAAAGGGTATAGAATAATAGTAATTAGAAACTATTATAAATGAATTCATGTACATTGACGAAATGTAGGAATACCATGAAGATCAAACAAAGTAGAAATAACTTTTAAAGCAGAAAATATGGAAAAATGACATTGTGGTATGAATATCATTATGAGAATAAGTCTAAAACCAATTATGTCGTAATAAAATATATTGACGACAGAAAGTAAAAACTTGAATAATATGTTGTAAGAAGTGGTAATGTGTCAGAATTAAATAAACGATAAAAATTAGTATAAGATTAATAATGAAAAAATGGGTAAGTATAGTTGTTAAAATGGTATCGTAGCCCATGTTGAAACAACAAGCCTATGTGTCCCCACACACACACACACACACACACACACACAAAAAAAAGAAGAAGCCAAAATTATGTTGTTGTAAAATTATTTAAATGTTTCTATCATGATGCACTAATTTATTTCGTGTGGCCAAAGGATTAAGTGAAGAAAAGTGGCCAGCTTGTTATTATGAGAGACGAATAATGAGGGTTGTACATGGATCCGGGCGGTGATGGAAATCCATATCAAATGCTCAATCACTGACTCAGATAAGAGATATGCAACAAGAATTATGTGTAAAAAAAGTACAAACTCGTAAATTATTTAATTCTTTTTTTCAGAATATGATGCACTAATTTATTTCTGTGTAGAGTGATTTAACTGCAAAAAAAAATACAACTATTATTATGAGTGATGGAGGAGGGTTGTATGTGGATCTCGGGGGTGAGGCAAATCCACCAAAACAAAATGCTCAATTGTTGGACATGATAAGAGATATGCAATGAGAAATGGTTCAATTGAGAGCAAGCAATGAACAATTGTTGCAAGCCAGTGAAGAGAAAGAGAGGTTGATCAAAGAGTTAACCTCAAGGTCTAGTCATGAAAGTGAAGATCATGAGAAAAAGAGAAAAGAAGTTTAATCCAACTCAGAAGGATCTGAGGGTGTGGAAGCATCTGGACAACATTCCAAAAAAAAAATATTTGCAAGGAGAATCCTAGAAACTCAAACCTCCCACTTTTAATGGTGAAAATGAGGAGGATGTAAAAGCTTTGCTTCTGAACATGGTTAAATAATTCCAGGTATATGAATATGGAAGTAACCTGAAAGCCAGATTGGAAATTTACAAACTGCAGGGTAAGGTTAACCTTTGGTGGGAAGAAACAAAATGGTACATGTGCTGGATGAAAAAAATATTACCTGGGAAGACTTTCAAACCAAATTTAAGTCTAGGTATCTAAACGAGAGATATTATGATGATAAAGACAAAGAATTCCATGAGTTGAGATTGGGAAAACTCACAATTGATGAGTTTGTTACCAAATTCACTAACTTTCTTCGCTATTTGCCATATCTCAGAGAGGAAAAGGCGAAAGCACAACATTTTTAAAATTTCCTACCTACCATGTATAGAGAGAGAATCATATTTGACAATTCAAAGACAATTGATGAAGTTGTTCGCAAAGGCAGACTACTTTATCAACAGTTAAAAGGCATAAATGATGAACTGAGAAAATTGAAAAACAAAGAGAAGGGGAAGAGTGACTATAATGTCAAAAGATTAAAAGAAGGCTACTTGAAAATTTTTGGGAAAAACCATCGAAGGAATAAATTTAATAATGCTCGAGAAACCCAAAAAACATAATCATAGACTATGTATAAGAAGATGGATGCAAAAAACAAAAAGGAAACTGTTTTAAAAATGAACGAACCGCTAAAGTGTTGGGGATGTGGAGAACCTCACCTATTACATGATTGTCCTCATAGAATCATTCATAATATTCAAGTTTGATGAGAAGCAACTAATATGAATGAAATTGCTCGAAACATTCTTAGGATCAATGCAGCACTTGAATATCACTGTGCTGAACACCAATCACCCATGATAAATCGAAGGTATGATTTTTGAACAACCTGTTTCTATTTTGATAGATCTAAGAAAAAATATAATTTATGTAAGTCCACATATGGTGGAAAAGTGCAGGTTAAAAAAAAATAAAAAATTAGCAAGCGTGGTTAGTGCAGTTAGCTACATGAACAAAAGTAAAATTTACCCACAAACTTCAAAAAATTGTTGTAAATTTAAATGGGTATGAAACTAAAATGAATCTAAACATTTTTCCTCTAGGATCATATAACTTGTTAGTAGGAATGGACTGGTTAGAGAAGTATAAAGCAATAGTTAATTTCTATATAAATCAGTTCATTGCATAGATGGTAAGGGAAGAGCTGTGATAGTGAAAGGAAAACCAAGAACCATATCAATCAGACAAATTTCTGCACTATAGCTAAAAAGGACAGTAGGAAATGGCACTAAAGAGTATGTTGTACAAGTGGAGGAATGGGGAAAGAAAACAGAAAAAGAGGATGCATAAAATTTACCAGTAATCAGAAAGTTCAAAGATGTATTTCTAGAGGAAATCCCCATCTACCCCCTAAAAGTGAAATTGATTTCTAAATGCATTAGTACTGTGAGCTACACCTAGTTCTCTAGAGCACCCTTGATATCTGAGTACTCCTTAATCAAGGAGTTTAAACTTCAATTGCAAGAGTTATTAGACAGAGGGTACATCAGGCCAAGTGTGTCTCCTTGGGGAGCACCAGTATTGTTTGTTAAAAAGAAGGATAACACATTCATAATGTGCATATATTACAGACAGTTGAATAAATTGACTATAAAGAATAGATATCCTTTTCCAAGGATAGATGACTTATTTGATCAAGTGAGAGGAGATACTATATTCTCAAAGATTGATTTAAGAACAATATATCATCAACTCGGAATTAAATATGTTGACATCAATAAAACAACATTCAGGAATAGATATGGACACTATGAATTTGTAGTCCTACCCTTTGGACTTACTAATGCACTTGCTACATTCATGTGTTTAATGAATAGTATACTGCACAAGTATCTATACAAATTTGTACTAGTGTTAATTGATGACATTTTGGTGTACTCCAAAAACGAAGAAGAACACAGAGAACATCTTATAATAGTCCTACAAATACTTAGAGAATATAAGTTATATGCAAAACTCAGCAAGTGTGAATTTTACAAGGATAAAATTCAGTATTTGGGTCATGTGATTTCAAAGGATGGCTTAGCAGTAGACCCAGAGAAAATAAAAGCAATAATGGATTGGCCTGTGCCTACTGATGTCCCAACCATACCATCCTATATGGGTATTTCT